>VZSF01004941.1:71709-132834 GCA_013398295.1 Chionis minor
GAGCTGGAGAGGGACTCTTTGTCAGGAAGTCTAGTGCTAGGACAAGGGGTAATGGTTTTAAATTGGAAGAGGGGAGATTTAGATTAGATCTTAGGAAGAAGTTCTTTACTGTGAGGGTGGTGAGGCACTGGAACAGGTTACGCAGGGAAGTTGTGGAGGCCCCATCCCTGGAAGCGTTTAAGGCCAGGCTGGATGGGGCTTTGAGCAACCTGCTGTAGTCAGAGGTGTCCCTGCCCATGGCAGGGGGGTTGGAACTTGATGATCTTTAAGGTCCCTTCCAACTCTAACCATTCTATGATTCTATGATTTTACTGTCCTCAAATTCACCTGATTACATAGTCCTCTAAGATATATGTATAATCAACAATAGCTAATAAATGATTCTCTTGTGCCGACATAGGGAAAATTCAAGTAAAGAGTGAGTGATAGAATACTTAAGATTTACACCAAAGAAACAGATGTTCCTCTTTATGGGACAATTCAGAAAGACACAATAATATGCTTAATATTAAGCATGTATTTCAGTTTCATCAGAGCCAATTTGAATTATGCATATGGTAAAATTAGGTGAATTATGGATCTATAGACTGATTCAGACTGTTTGAGTTCAAGTATTATCATTCCAGGTGACACTAAACAGACGCATCATATTAATGACATCCCGAAGAAAAAACTTTTGTATATTTAGTAAAACTGTTACGCATTTTGTTCCAGAAAAATAAAAGATATTTGTTTAGGAGGTAAAATTAAAAAAATAAAAAAATTGTAACCTAACTAGTTAGTGTAGCAGGTATCTAAACGGGTTTTTTTCAGAGATGAGTAGTTCTAAAGTAAATTCATTATCTAATCTTTCACTATATTAATACATTTTTTTTAATTAAAGTACAACAATTTTTTTTTCTCCTCTGTATTTTGACTGTGCTCCCTTTTAAACAAAAAACTACACTTTTTCACTTTCATCATATATTATAAATATTTTTAAAATATTTGCTAAATACATTAATTGTACATTTTTTCACAGTTTTGAAAGTATAACCTCATTTTACCCTGACAGCTTAGAGACCAAGAGGTAAAACACAAACAAACAAACAAGCAAATAACCAAAATCCCCACACTTTAAAAACTAGGAAAAGTTATCTCATGTTCAGCTAACTTCAAAACTCAAGATTTTCATGGGCAGAGTTGATTAATTCATCATTTTTAGTTCTTCAGAATGACAATTGCAAAGTTTTTCCTAAAATTATTGTTATTACTGTAGAATTACTCTAATACATTAATACAGAAGATTTAAAGAAAGTTTTTGCTATGATTGAGAGAAAAATTAACACTAACTACAGATGGAAATTGCACATTTATAAAGCACGAGTTCTGTATTTTAACTGTAAAATTGCATAATCTAGCAATTGAATCTACCCTTCAGATGATAATAGTAAAGAAGTGACACTGTAGAAGAGATCAGTTGCAGAAGCAGGATTAGAAATGAATTCTCTAGTTTCCCAGTTCAGCATCTTGCTGAACCATAGGACCATAAGGCTTCCTTAAGGCCAAGTAGTGATACTGTTTCTGTTGTAATTTGTTCAATCACTCAAGTTATGTTGGTGGCACTAGAAAGAGAGTTTGGCTCTAATTAATAAAATTCTAATTCACTTTAAGTCAAAGAACATGTGCCTTTCATTCATTTTATAAAAAAAACCAAAACAACAAACACCTGCCTTTGGAGTACCAGTGTGTACATTATGTTATGTCAGGCTACTGTGTGTTGGTCTGTTTGTACTGCCAAAGTATTCATTTTAATAGAAGGTCTGCTTTGGTGCTGCATTATTTTAGTAGTCAGAGTGGAGATTAGCACCAGATGGTGTTTTGTTACTCATATCAAGCTGGGAAAAAAGAAAAGGAAAAAAAAAACCCACACCAAAACCAGCCTAAAGCCACAGTGTATTTTGTGGGCAGGTGTGAATATGTGTACTTTCCTTTTTGAAAGGTAGAGAAGCAGACAATGGTGCTGACATTATATGACGGTGATGTAACAGTAGAGCTATTGATTATCTGAAGATTGAGAGACACATGAAACCTTTAGATAATCAAAGGAAATGTGCTGCAGCTTCATTCGTGCACTGCTATGACCTCCTTTTCCAAATACTTTACTTACACATTAAACTCTTCTCATCAAGCTGACACTGAAGATGATAAATCCTTGAGGATGTATCTGATCACTAACAAATACAGAGCTTCACTTTTGAAACTTGTTTTATACTTAAAAACTGCAGTCATTAATATTTTACATATATGCAAAGGTAGACAATAAGTTCAAAAGCATTAAAATAGATGGAAACAGGGTAGTACTGTTGTAAAAGTTCTGTGAAGTAGCTAAATAAACGGTGTCCAACAGTAAAGTACAAAATTCCGTAACACTGCATGTCAAATACTTTGGGCAAATTAAATCAACCCATGGAGCTAATAGGAACACATTTCTCTGATATGATCTGTTTAAGAGATTATTACATATTTTACTTTTTTCTTTTGCCTAGAGGTAGTTGATATATAGCTTAGTAAGGGTAGGACATCATATTATTTCATTTCTATTTGATTCTCATAGATAGAAACAAATACACCCTCATCACTTCTCTTGTTATCCTGTGGGGTTTTTTCACAGAATTCTGTCATAATGTAGTAATTCATATCAGCATAATTATCTTTTTTGAAAATTGGCACTTTAAAGATGTATGTCTAAAGCTTTCACAGTTCAGCGGAATCCATTAACTAGCTTCAGAAATTGTGCATAATTCACATAATTGTTCTCCAGGACATTTTATCCATTAAAAAAAAAAAAAAAATTAAAAAAAACCTGCCCTTTGAAGGGGTGAGATGCTTGAAGACAGAAAAGCTGAACTTAAGCCATCACAGTATACAAAAACTATATTTACCTCATAAGAAACCCACACTATTTTTCAAAATGTCTCATTTTACCCTTCAAATGACATGAAATCAGAGATGCTGAGTTTCACAGCCAAAAGGAACAGCCCCTGTTTTTATTTATCCCCATCTGAAGTCCACCCTTATAGGCACTTTTTCCTACAGTCTGTTTAATGACAATGTATTTTCACCCTCTGCATCTTAATTTACCTCACAAGCACACTCCATCTGAAACAGATATTCACTAACCCTAGTTACAGTTGTACGTCAAGTGCATAGTTACAGTACATACAAGTACCTACAGTTGTATGTCAAGTCTATACAGAGTATACAGTAATATGACGTTCATGAAGGAGTACCAACTTCCAAAACATTAATAAGTCATATGGACATAATTGGAAAACCTCCTACCTCACAAGCACACACAAAGATGAGTGATTGTGAATAAGGGTGCTCAAACTGGGTGATTTCCGAATATGAAGAAGTACAATTTAGCAACAAAATCTCAGTGAAAGGATTATGAAATTCAATGTGATTTAAAAAAAAAAAAAAATGTTGTCTTGCACTTTGAGAACAGGACTTTTTTAGAACACAGATATTCCTAAAAATGTTATGCTTCCACGGAATGACCTGTAGTGTAACTTTGAAAATGTATGTTGATGACTAGAACTTTGAGATTTTCCAGAAAAGATAGATCACATATTTGGTACATATGGATGGAAATTTTAACAGACTCAATGTCCAAACTCTTTTCTAAGAAATTTAACATAGAAAAAGATGGATCTGTTTTTCGGATATGACAACTATCTCTAGAACAAACGGAGAGCAGTAACACCGGTAATAAACTTTTTGAATAAAGTGGAGCATGCCAGAATTTGAGCAGTTCAAAGGAAAACTTCACTGATGAATGTGAACACAGAGAAAAGAGAATTTATAACATATTTAAATAAAAACAAATATAGAACAAATAGAATTTTAACCCATGGTTCATACTGAGGTCAGTGGAGTCCAGCGTGTTGGCTGGCTTGATGATAGCCAATCAGTATGACAGATAATTTTAGTAGGGCCTGTAGGGACAGGAAAAGGGGTAATGTTTTTTAAACTAAAAGAAGGTAGACTCAGACTAGATAGGAGGAAATTTTTTACAACAAGGGTGGTGAAACACTGGAACTGGTTGCCAAGAAAGGTGGTAGATGGCCCATCCCTGCCAAGTTGAAAGTTAATTTGGATGGGACTTTGAGCAACCTGAGGTCCCTTCCAACCTAAACTATTCTATGATTCTATTATCAGTCAGATAGACAGACAAAAAGTGACTAATATTTTCATTTTACAAGGAAAATTTTCAGCTTTCCTATAGCACTCTTTTTCTGAAATTTTCAGTAAGTCTTTTCAGCTTTCTCAGGTGGCAACTTTTAACAATGGTAATATTATCTATTCAATACACTGTTGCATTTAAAACAGTTCGGTGGTCATTAACAGGCAAAAAAAATGTTTAGCTGGTAATTGAGTAACTTCCTTTTTTCAGCATTTAATCAATTTTAATTTCAAATGGCTGATGACATTTTTAGAACTCTGGAAGAAATTAAGAACTGAAGTAGGTTTTTTTCAGAAATTTTTCTTGTATTCGTTGTATGAATTTCTAAAAAATAATAAAAAATTCCATACCCTATTGTAAACAAGAAAATACAGTTTTACATTATATTTCTGACACTCTCCACTAGATTATATTAAAATTAAAAATCTTTACTTCATGAATTATCATTTCCCAACAGACCAACTGAACATTTTGTTCCATACTTTGAACAGAACAGGATAAATATTTAAGGAAGATAGTCTAAACTAACACTCATAGCAGAGGAGATATGCTAGGGTGAAACATTATATATCATTCTAATTGTGTGGCTTTTGGCCGTACTGTTTATGTATTTTTAATTAAAACAGTGGGGAAAAAGTTAAAAGTCATAGTTATCTTTGCTACATCTTTTTGTCTCTTATTTGGGTGTTCATTGCAGCAGACCTCTGGAAGCCAGAGTTTTCTTGCTGCATAAAAGAAAATATCTCATTCATGGAAACGATGACACTGACTTCATGCCTGTTAATACACATTAAAAAGGAAAAGTGCTAAGTATGTAGTGAACAACTGGAAGGTGATATTGGAATAAGCAGAAGAAAACTGGCTGGCGTTTCACAATATTAGTTTTAACATATACAGCAGATAAAGATAGGATATGTAGGATAATTCAGGCTGTAAGGGATCTCAAGAAGTTTCTAGTCTAGCAAGGTCAGTTGTGAGATCAGGCCAGGTTATTCAGGGCTTTGTCTAGCTGGCGTATCCAGGTCTGGAAAACCTTCAGGGACGGGCACCGCACAGACTCTCTGGGCAGCCTCTTCCAATGGTAGGGAAAAAATTCAGCTTATGCTCATTGCTCATCCAGCCACCATGAACTGTTCTTATCAGGTCCCATTCTCAACCAGTCCTGCACCCCCTCAAAGCTGTCCTTTCTGCAGGCTAATCAGTTCTATCAGCTCACAAGGCAGGTGCTCAAACCCCAACCAGGTTCATGGCCCTTCACTGAACTTACGCCAGTTTCTTCCTGTCTTTTTGTATACTGGGAGCCCAAAACTGAATACAGTATTCTAGATGCGGTCTAATAAGTGCTTAATAATGGGGGATAATCACTTTCCTCAGTCTATGGGCTATATGGTTCAACCTCTAATTGTCTGTGAACCCTGGCTATGTGGTGATACCAGTCTTTTTGCTTTCAGGGTTTTAATAGCTAATGTGTAAGGGAGATGTACAAAGTGATATTTAAAAAAAAAAAGACAAACTTGAATTTTCACACTGAAGCTATTTAGAATTCACTGCTGTTTTTTCATTTTTCCCTATAACTATGTGTGAGGTTTTTCAACATATTACTGATTTGCTGTAATACTTTCAATTGCTGTGTACTTTCAGCTATTATTTTCTTTTTCTATTTTTTTTTTTTCCTCTGGGAATTTCCTGTTCCTGTTCCCTTTTTTTACTCCACATCTTTACTTTTATTTATCCCCAGATGATGATTTTCTTGGAATATAAGTATTCCCCTCCTGAATATTTGGAAAGAACTGAGTATACACATTGAAATTAATACTTAATGCAGTATTTATCAACGTTTATTACTTTTTTATGGGGACAAACTGAAATGCAGAAAAAAATATTAATTAAAAAAGCAACTAAAAAAAATCAAAAAACAACCAAAGCAGAAATAAACAAGAGTTTTATTTTATTTAAATGAGAGTGGATACTTTCAGCCTTTCAGATGCTAATCTGTGTTGGCTGGGTTTTGTATCCAGTGCTGCCAGGGGGAGCTCTTCTATAAGCAGCTGTGGAGCCGCTTCCAAACCTGACTTTCCCACCATCAGGGACCAGATGGAGCTCTGAGGAAAAGGGCACTTCAAATATGTTACTTTTTTTTTAATTCTGACCCATCTTAATTGCTTACCCAGAGGGTGCCTGCTTGCAATGTTGCCAGCTCCCAGTGTGGAATTGTCTTTTTTTCAGATATTTTGAATTTTCTGGTTTTTTTTCCCCAAATGTCTTAGCTTCTGGAAGTAAGTGATTATAAAAGAGAGAAGACTTCATGCTTATAATTCTAAGACCTTTTTTTCCCCCCCCAAAAAAAAAAATCTGTTGGAACCCCCTCCCACTCTTTCCCATAAGTAAAAAGAGCACGTAAAAATGTACAGGTAAAAAACAGGTCATGGCTAATAGTAATTTTTTAACACAAATTTAACAGTAAATTTTGAAATTTCAACAAATTTTTTTTAAAAGTTATTTGCCAGGGGTAGTATTTGATTTTAAACAAAAGAGCTTAAAAGTAATCTGCAAAACAATTAAGCCTTTAAATAGGAATTGAAATGTAAAAAAAATCCTTATGATCATAGGAGAGCACAGGAGAGAGGAGAAAAAATAGTTTTCTTGTTAATGTAACAGTGCTCCATTTTCATGCAATGAAAAGATGGAAGAGGGTCAGTAGATCCCTGACATAGCCATTTTATATCATCTTTAGGTCCTTATTCAGTTGAGCATAACACTCAATGTTAGTGTTATTAGGCTTAAAATATGTGATTATCATAAAAGCATCACTACAGGTGCTCAAATATTGAAAATAAAATCGAAACAGATTTTCTCAGCTAGTGAGCCAAAAGCAAGCAAACAGACACTGTGATGCTGATGCACAGTCTAAGTTATGCTAGCAGACATGGATGGTTCTCCCAAAATGGCTATGAGTAACTTGGAATATGAACAGCAGAAATGAAACTGAGTTGTATGATCTGATAGCACAGGTGGGTAATGCTAAAACGGATGCACATAAAGCTTTCTAAAGCTACCAAATTATCCATTTTCCTCAGAAGAAACAGAAACTAATTACTTAACATGAAAGTTTAATAAATATTCAGGCATAGATTCAGAATGAAAAATGTTGGTTTGAACGTTTAGACACAGAGCATAAAAACTTTAAAACAAGAAGTCAGCTGTATAAAAAATATATCCAGTTATTAAAAGTGGAGGAAAAACATTTCAAAACTATTTCAACTGCATTTAAAATACCTTAATCAACACTGTAGTCAGAAATGGGAGATTTGTGCTTCTCTCTGAAAAGACAGAAATCACCAGATAAAACACGTGTAGCAAAGTCAACTATAAAAAGACCTTTTGAATTTCAAGTGCAATGTAAATTGTAATCCATCCTCCTAACTAACTATAAAGCACAACTATTTTCAATATATGTCTTGAAGCACTTGAATCACCTTATGTGGTTCAGGCTGCCTGTATTCAATGGATAAGACTTAAGCTTACAAAGGCTTCCTGAGGACATTCAACTGTCCCAATATATTTCCCTACAATGTCTGTATAAGGAATACAGAAATTTACTGAGGATGACTATTTCACTATTTGTTGTATAATTCAATCACTAGTAGAAACCCACTCTACTTGATTAAGGCATCCACACATATATCTCCAAAAAATGAGTGAATCCATCTCCAATTTAGCACTGCAGAGTTTCTCAAATGGCTGGCACATTCATTCCTTCATGTACCACAGAAAACTATTTAACATTATATGATTAATGCTAAAAAGGTCATATCATCTTTTGAAGCATCAAGGCAATTAAAAATCCAGTGTGACTTGTCTGCAATAGATCCTCCTGATCTTTTCTAAAGTGTTCCAATTTTTTTTTATGTTTTCTAATATCCATTTGTATACTGTACACTTTTTCTTTGGAATATATGGGATTATGCCATCATTCTTGATAAAATAGTGTTAAAAATCTGGAATAAGTGTTTATATTGATGTTGTCTGAACCTCGGTTTATTTTAAAAAAAAGGATCCAAGACATCAGATTAATACTTCCTATAAAGTTGCACTATATTTCAAAATTGTCTGTTTGCTTACTTTGTCTTATCCAAATATTACCCTATCGAATTACTGATTTATTTGAATTTCAGATTAGTGGACATATTAAAGCTAGTTATTCAGCTGGCAGATTGGAAGATGAAAATCTACTTTGCATATGAATAAATGCAATTACCAATTTTCATCCAAATTTATTATCTAAATTCTAAACAGCTTTTATATATGTGCATTAGTTTTTAATTTTAATATCATTATAATTTCATTTCTCTTCCTCCCCATCTAAAAATAGTCTATAGTCATTTTAATAGTTAGAAATAACATAAATCTTTTAGAGTTGCAATATCTATGACCACATTACAATAGTTCTACAAAGTAAAAAGCATGTATTATCATTTGGCATATAATGTTAGTTTAGTTCTGACTGCAGTATTTAACAGCTCAAAGAAGACAGAATGTAGTTGAAGAGAATTGTGAGATTTTTTTTTCTTATGAATGAGGTACAGTCAGATGTCTTCTGCCTTCAGGCCTTCATACTGCTTGATTGATCCAACATGCCCATGATACAAATTGCTTAAGCTTTTATAAGGTCAAACAAGTTTATTGGCAACTGTGTGACACTTAGTGCTAAAAGTATCTTTACTTCGTCCTTGCCTTCTCTTAGTCCTAGGCCAAGAACAACTTGGCTGCATTGGTGAAAATGACCAATTGCTTCTTTGTGATAAAAATGGAGGATCATTTGTAATAAAACCCATCCATGCTTCATTTATAGTATTTTTTTCTTCAAGATGTTAATGAATTCCTTTCCAGGAACCAATTATCTGTTTGGGTTTTTTTTTAAATAAAATATAATTCTTCCATAAGGTTTACTGAGAAACCAAGGAAGGAGTAGTATATCTTCTTTCATTTGATTCCAAGACCCTAAATAATATGACAAGTGACAAATGGGACAATCTGCATTCATTGTGGGCACCAGGCTGACACGCAGAGATTATTATACCTTGGAGAGATGGTTTCTGTGTGCTAACAATATTTCAATTTCTTTGATGTAAGATAGACTCTTTAAGTTGCACTCCAGAACCTGTACCTCTCTTGAGACCCATTTTAAATTTCGAACTGCTTTGCCATCAATATGTGAAAAATGAGGACAAGATTCAAGCTCTTATGGTACATTATTTTTGGACTTGTCCTACTCTGGAGCTATTCTTGTCACAAATACATATGTGTGTCTTCCAAAAATATTTAGTGTTCATTGCTTTTGGAGACCTCACATTTCTGCTTGGAGGGATGGCATAATTACATATTTCCTACCACACAGACATAAGGTAACTTTGTTATCCTATTTTACTAATGATGTATTGTTAGTAAAGGAACAGGCAAGCCCAAATGCTCTCAGTTGATTGCTATGCATAGGAAATTGTTACACAAAAAACCCCTACACTATTTCTGGTTCTATGCAGTCAGGTCCTACCCTAGTTATCAGTTCCCAAATGCCCCATACTATGTATTCTTCAGAAGCTGCTCATAGTTACCAGGGAGCTCTTTTCCTATTTTCAGCTCTTTCATATTAGGCAATTTGAATATTCCTGCCCTCGAGATGCTGTAACAAGGTAATATGAAGGTATGGAAGGGGGAAAATATAGCATAGTAGAAGAGTTGGGTTTGCTGTTCCTAGTACTGCTATGGGATAGGCAGAGGGACAGACACAAATAATGTCATCTCTCCATGACGTCAGTGACATCAGCATGTTAGTGAATTTTTATTGTACTCTTTGATATGAATTAACCACGTTTGTGCTTAAATATATACAAAAAAATGAACAATGCATTGGCGAGAATCCATAAGCGGTCCTACAAGGAGTCTGTAAAGATGCATCATGAGACAATTCCTGGTATACACTTGCATCGGCACCAATCTCATTAACTTTTACTTGAGGCACCTGTCCTGGTTCTGGCAGGGACAGGATTAATATCTGGCACAGCACAGGTAGTCCCCACCATGTGACGACATGCCATGCCCAGTCTTTAGTGGGGAGCTGGCCGGGGAGGAGGGGGAGGAAGGGGAGGAAGTGGCTGCTTGGGAGTCCGGTCCGGTCTGGGTCTGGGTCAAGGTCCAGGTCCGGTTGGTGCGCGGCAGTATGGTAACCCTATTTGTACGTTCCTCTGCCAGTGTTATTGTTGTTGTTTGCCTGTTTTTCTTTGCTGTTCTGTTAAATTGCCTTTATCTCAACCCACGAGTTTTGCCTTTTTATTACAACTTTCTCTCACGGGTGCGAGGGGTGTGTGGTTCTTTGTGCCGGCTGAGGCCAAACCTGGACAGCACCTCAACCTTGAGTCCAAACTGAAGCCCAGCTGTGCTGCACAAAGGTGGCCCCTGAGTGCTCACATTTCAAGAGGGCTATAGGACAGATTAATGCTGGCTGTTTCTTCTTTCATCACCAAGGGAAATTTGACTCCCTTAAAGGGAGTCCCTCTATTTCTGGCATTCCTACTTCCAGCCAATTTAACCCCTTCTGCAGTTGGGCCACCTTGCCCTCCCACACCAGATCATTCCTAGATCACAAATTACCACAGCTGAGCAGTTACAATTTGAATTTCCCCTTCAAGCATTAAGCAATCAGCCTGGTTTAGAAAAATCATAAATCAGCAGATATGTTGTCACTTATTGGTAATTTTGTCTATGCCTAGAGACAAATTTTCAGCCCATTTAAAGAATAAACTTGTCAAATTTAAAACATTAAACTGCTGTTTGTGACATCTTAATTCCAAGAAGCTGTGTTACACCACCACATTGAGGCTTAGATGATGTCAGGAGGTCAGAAAATTAAGAGCAGACATGCAATGCAGATGCTACATCTCACTAAATGTAGATGATTAAGAAGTGATTTTCTGATTCCTTAATTTAAGTATTGGCCAGAAAGGGGGAAGTGACAAACTGCCTCACACTGGGGGCACCACTGAGCAGGAAGAAAAGACATAAACCATCCAGAGACTCCTGGAATTACAGTTCTGAGATAGTTTTTACTATGTTCTGATACTTGTAAGACAAATTTAAAGTCCAGATCTCACTACCATGGCTATTTAATAAGCTTATGACAAAAAGAAAATAAATAAAGTATGATATTCATAAGTATGTCAGCAAAATAGTTTCGCTTTTTTCCATAGAAAATGAAAGAGGTAGTGCAAGCTCTTGCCCTGGGGCTCAGCCCTGGCCAAGAGATATGTTTAGTCTTGGCTTTGATTTGATATTCCCTTGGCTTTTTACAGTTGTTCCTATTCTTTCTGGCTGATCTCTATTCAGACTGATTCACACTGTGCTGTTCTTAACTCTGTTACACTCATTTCTAAGGTCATCAAGATCCCTTGTGATATTATTCCTGGCCTCTACCCTTGCATCTCATTCCCTGGCAGCTCACCCAAACTGTAGGTCTTCAAAATTAGAAGTGATTCTTGGTGAAAAAACCAAACATTAAGCACAACATCATCATGCCACTGTCAGTACATAATAATACAACATATAAATGGTAGGCACATACAATCTCAGTAATATTTTAATATTCATTTCTGGTAAAATCAGGCTATTTATTTACATTTTTGCCACTGAAAATGAGTAATTTATCTTCAAGGCAGCAATAAGTTGTTTGGGGGTTTTTTGATATTTCGGGAACTTTTTCTTCTGTTTCTCTGGGAACAACATCTTGAATTCTACGTTGTAATTTTTTATCTCATTTTGCTGTCATACTTATCATCACATGACTCAATGGAATGATAGCCTTTCTTCTAAAACACAAAGCAACCAAAAATATTACACTACAGGAATATTTTGTCAGCTTATGTTAGTGAATTGAATCAAAAAAGTCAATGTGCAATGTACAAAGTCCCAGACTTTAAGTTTTTCTTCCTCTGCTAGCTAGGCATGTCTGAGGTTTGCAATTGCCTGTCAAAAGTGCTAACAGATTCAAAATTACAGCTTAAAGTTACTGAATTCATCAAAACCTTTTTGGAAAATTATTTAAAATAGTCAATGAAAAACATATATAACTCTGGTGACTGAAAAAACTCCATGAAGTTAGCTTTCCACTCCAGATCTCAAGGAGGTTTTTATTTTTCAGAGGTAATTGCTGTATATCACACAGAACTTATTGCCAAGAGAGACCAGGTGCTGTACACCAGCAGGGGGGGAACCAAAACAGCGTCTCTGGTGAAGGCTTACTGGATCATAAGTTAACGATAATAAAGACCTAACGGACATTTTATACTCCTTCAAATGTCTGGAGTGTCAGATGTTCTGTATAAGTTTATCACTATTCACTGACCAGAAAATCCAAAAGGTGATAGCACCATTCAGTTCCATAAACTTACCTCATTCATGTCTGAAGTGCTACAGAAGCATACATGAGCTCTTCCTCACCTAAGAAGAAGCCGATTCCTGAAGTCTCTGTTGTGTGTGATGTCAATTGAGAATTACATAAAATACATGTACAAAAATGCATAATTATGCTTGTATGCAAATGTCAGCACATTTCTACATGTAGCTATTCAACTTGTGCTTGCAGGTTCAATGACTGACAAATTGTGACATTTGAACAGTTCTGATATATTTTATAATCTGGTTTTAATAGGAAAGAACTCAGAGTAATTACTCTTCTCATCTTTTCTTTATATTTTATTCTATTATCTGGAAATATTGCTGAAGACAGAAGGTAGACTTGCAAACTGTACAAAGTGACAGTACTTTCTTAGCTGCCTTCTTCTTCTTTAATTTTCCAATATAACTGGACTTGAATAATTTCTTAATTTGGTATTGATCTGTTGTGTGACTTATTCTTTGTGTCTTAACTCTTCATTCCTCATGCTTCAGTATTTTTTTCAAATAAGAGTGAAGTTAAAGCTGTATTAATATTCATAGATATTACATTTTTCACAAGAACTTGATCGTTTGATTGTTCTTTTGATATTCAATATTATTGAATATCCACTACTGAGAGTAAAAAGCCTGTAGTATCTTGAAAGATTGCATCATAAACTGAATGCCAAATTCAGTTGCGATAACCATACTCATGAGGCTAAATTTTCTATGTCATTTGTGTAGGAAAGGCAAGGGTAGAAGAAAGAAGTGTACAAACAGTTCTCTTCTCCTGTGGCAGAGTTTTAAGAAGCATCAAGCATCTTTCCCTGTATTCTAGAAAGTACATAAGATGGTTCTTATTTACTTGCTATGTCTTTGGTGAGGGAAATCCAATCTAGTTAGACATCTAGGAAAATACACACAAGGGCTTCACAAGGGCATATGTTTCATCTAAAGGAAGACGGTCAGGTCACACAATTGTTGTAGAAGGACACCCTGGTGGCCAACACAACACCATGAAGTGTGTGTGCCAGGTAATAACAGTGCCTGTCAGAAAGCAAAATTCCATGAATGAATATAATCTCAGCAGTAGCACAGTACTTTTAGCACATAATCCTACACTCCAGTTACTGAAGCAGAACAAAAAACCACACAAATGCAGGCATCACCAAGGCACAGGAAATGGGAGCTGAGCAAGACCCATGCACAAAGCTGAAGACTGATGATCAAGGTCGTAAAGGATTGCAATCCAGAGTGCACCATAAATCAAACTAAAACTTAGCGTTGTTCCCTCAGGAACTTTTGGCAATTCTTTTAGCTTTCCTGAAGCTTAAAATTGCCACTGAGACACTCGGGGTCTCAAAATACATGCAATATGCTATTTACTATGCTATCATTCTCATATCTGTTCACACAGAGACCAATTTAGATATTGTAAATGTTTTATTTCAGGGTCTGGTTGACCAATAATGAGGTCAAAACTAATCTAGAATGTGCGTCCATAAAGAAGAAAGGGATAGGTCATTGTCATAGGAGACTCCCTTCTGAGGGGACCAGAGGCCCGATATGCAGACCAGATCCACTTCTTATGGAAATCTGCTGCATCGCTGGGGCCCAGGATAAAGATACGAAGAGAAAGCTTCCTACCCTGGTACAGCACACAGATTGCTATCCATTATTGATTTTTCAGGTAGGGAGTGATGAAGCTGTAACAAGAAGTTTGAGGGCAATCAAGAGAGACTTCAGAGCCTTGAGACAACTGGTTAAGGGATCAAGGGCACAAGTAGTGTTTTCTGTACTTCCAGTTGCAGGGAAAGATAAGGGAAGACGCAGGACGACCCAAGAGATCAATACCTGGCTCCAAGCCTGGTGTCACCGGCTGGACTGATCATGGGTCAGTTTATTTGACACCAGACCTGCAGGTGACAGACAGGGGACACCTGTCTCAAAGCGGGAAAAGGATCTTTGCACATGACTTAACAGGGCTCATCGAAAGAGCTTTAAAGTAGATTTGAAAGGGGAAAGTGATAAAACCGGGCTTGCTAGAGACAAGCATGGAGGTGGCACATCAACATTTGTGAAACAGTGTTCTAACAAAGTCCTTTCATTTGCCATCCCAGTAGAGGTAGGGGATGGAGTGCCATGCAGTAGGAAAGATGCAAAGGATATTGATGGGCTAGAAATCACAGAAACACCTGTGAATGGCCAGGTAAGAATTAGGGCTTCTTTCCCCCAAATAGTGGCAGGATCAGTAGCCCAAATGAAGTGCATCTACACCAATGGATGCAGCATGGGACACAAACAGGAGGAGCTGGAAGCCATTGTACAGCAGGAAAACAATGATACAGTCACCATCACAGAAACATAGTGGCATGATAGGCATAACTGGAGTGCTGTATTGGATGGCTGTAAATTCTTCAGTAGAGATAGGTCAGGAAGAAGAGGCAGGAGAGTGGCTCTGTATGTTAGGGAGCTTTTTGATTGTCTTGAACTTAATGATGATGATGAAAGGGTTGAGTGTTTAGGGGTAAGAATCAGGGGAAAGGCCAACAAGGCAGATACTGTGGTGGGAGTCTCTTGCAGACCTCCCAAACAGGATGAAGAGGCAGATGAAATATTCTATAAACAGCTGGGAAAAGTCTCACAATCACTACCATTTGTTCTTGTGGGGGACTTCAACTTACCAGACAACTGTGGGAAATACAATACAGCAGAGAGGAAACAGTCTAGGATGTTCCTGGAGTGTGCATAAAATAGCTTGCTGACCTAGCTGGTGAGGGAGCCAACTTGGGAAGGTGCCCTAATAGACCTGTTTTTTGCAAACAAAGAAGGACTTGTGGGTGATGTGATGTTTGGCGGCTGTACTGGGCATAGTGATCATGAAAGGACAGAGCTGTCAATTCTTGGAGAAGAAAGGAGGTGTGTTGGTAGAACTGTTACCTTGGACTTCTGCACGGCAGACTTTGGCCTGTTTAGGAGCCTGGCTGACAGAGTTTCTTGGGAGGCAGTCCTGAAGGGCAAAGGAGTTCAGGAATACTGGACATTCTTCAAGAAGGAAATCCTTAAGGTACAGGAGGTACATCTCCAAGTGCTGTAAGATGAGCAATCGAGGAATAAGACCAACCTGGATAAACTGAGAGCTCTGGCTGGAACTCGGGAAGAAAATAAAAGTTTTTGGCCTATGGAAGAAGGGGTAGGCCACTCAGGAAGACGACAAAAATTGCATGAGGCTATGCAGGGAGAACATTATAAGGGCAAAGCCCAACTAGGACTTAATCTAGGTACTGCCATAAAAGACAAGAAAAAGTATTTCTACAAATGCATTCACAACAGAAGAAGGACTAAGGAGAATCTCCATCCCTTATTGGATGGGGGGGAAACGTAGTAACAAAAGACGAACAAAAGGTTGAGGTACTTAATGCCTTCTTTGCCACTATTTTTAATGGTAAGACCAGTTGTTCTTGGGGTACCCAGCCCCCTGAGCTAGACAACAGGAATGAGGAGCAGAATGAAGCCCCCAAAATCCAAGGGGAAGTAGTTAGCAAGCTGTTACACCACTTAGACTCACACAAGCCTATGGGGCCGGATGGGAGCCACCCAAGGGTACTGAGGGAGCTATGAGAAGTGCTCACCAAGCCACTGTCCATCATTTACCAGCAGTCCTGGATAAACAGTGAGGTCCCAGTTGACTGGAGGCTAGCAAAAGTGGTATTCATCTACACGAATGGCCGGAAGAAGGATCTGAGGAACTACAGGCCTGCCAGTCTGACCTCAGTGCCAGGGAAGGTTATGGAGCAGATCATCTTGAGTGCCATCATGTGGCACATACAGGAGAATCAAGTGATCAGGCACAGTCAACATTGGTTCATGAAAGGCAGGTCCTGCATGNAAGCGGGAAAAGGATCTTTGCACATGACTTAACAGGGCTCATCGAAAGAGCTTTAAAGTAGATTTGAAAGGGGAAAGTGATAAAACCGGGCTTGCTAGAGACAAGCATGGAGGTGGCACATCAACATTTGTGAAACAGTGTTCTAACAAAGTCCTTTCATTTGCCATCCCAGTAGAGGTAGGGGATGGAGTGCCATGCAGTAGGAAAGATGCAAAGGATATTGATGGGCTAGAAATCACAGAAACACCCGTGAATGGCCAGGTAAGAATTAGGGCTTCTTTCCCCCAAATAGTGGCAGGATCAGTAGCCCAAATGAAGTGCATCTACACCAATGGATGCAGCATGGGACACAAACAGGAGGAGCTGGAAGCCATTGTACAGCAGGAAAACAATGATACAGTCACCATCACAGAAACATAGTGGCATGATAGGCATAACTGGAGTGCTGTATTGGATGGCTGTAAATTCTTCAGTAGAGATAGGTCAGGAAGAAGAGGCAGGAGAGTGGCTCTGTATGTTAGGGAGCTTTTTGATTGTCTTGAACTTAATGATGATGATGAAAGGGTTGAGTGTTTAGGGGTAAGAATCAGGGGAAAGGCCAACAAGGCAGATACTGTGGTGGGAGTCTCTTGCAGACCTCCCAAACAGGATGAAGAGGCAGATGAAATATTCTATAAACAGCTGGGAAAAGTCTCACAATCACTACCATTTGTTCTTGTGGGGGACTTCAACTTACCAGACAACTGTGGGAAATACAATACAGCAGAGAGGAAACAGTCTAGGATGTTCCTGGAGTGTGCATAAAATAGCTTGCTGACCTAGCTGGTGAGGGAGCCAACTTGGGAAGGTGCCCTAATAGACCTGTTTTTTGCAAACAAAGAAGGACTTGTGGGTGATGTGATGTTTGGCGGCTGTACTGGGCATAGTGATCATGAAAGGACAGAGCTGTCAATTCTTGGAGAAGAAAGGAGGTGTGTTGGTAGAACTGTTACCTTGGACTTCTGCACGGCAGACTTTGGCCTGTTTAGGAGCCTGGCTGACAGAGTTTCTTGGGAGGCAGTCCTGAAGGGCAAAGGAGTTCAGGAATACTGGACATTCTTCAAGAAGGAAATCCTTAAGGTACAGGAGGTACATCTCCAAGTGCTGTAAGATGAGCAATCGAGGAATAAGACCAACCTGGATAAACTGAGAGCTCTGGCTGGAACTCGGGAAGACAATAAAAGTTTTTGGCCTATGGAAGAAGGGGTAGGCCACTCAGGAAGACGACAAAAATTGCATGAGGCTATGCAGGGAGAACATTATAAGGGCAAAGCCCAACTAGGACTTAATCTAGGTACTGCCATAAAAGACAAGAAAAAGTATTTCTACAAATGCATTCACAACAGAAGAAGGACTAAGGAGAATCTCCATCCCTTATTGGATGGGGGGGAAACATAGTAACAAAAGACGAACAAAAGGTTGAGGTACTTAATGCCTTCTTTGCCACTATTTTTAATGGTAAGACCAGTTGTTCTTGGGGTACCCAGCCCCCTGAGCTAGACAACAGGAATGAGGAGCAGAATGAAGCCCCCAAAATCCAAGGGGAAGTAGTTAGCAAGCTGTTACACCACTTAGACTCACACAAGCCTATGGGGCCGGATGGGAGCCACCCAAGGGTACTGAGGGAGCTATGAGAAGTGCTCACCAAGCCACTGTCCATCATTTACCAGCAGTCCTGGATAAACAGTGAGGTCCCAGTTGACTGGAGGCTAGCAAAAGTGGTATTCATCTACACGAATGGCCGGAAGAAGGATCTGAGGAACTACAGGCCTGCCAGTCTGACCTCAGTGCCAGGGAAGGTTATGGAGCAGATCATCTTGAGTGCCATCATGTGGCACATACAGGAGAATCAAGTGATCAGGCACAGTCAACATTGGTTCATGAAAGGCAGGTCCTGCATGACTAACCTGATCTCCTTGTATGACAAGGTGATCTGCTTGGTGGATGATGGAAAGGCTGTGGATGTTTTTCACCTAGACTTTAGGAAAGTCTTTGACACTGTTTCCCACAGCATTCTCCTGGAGAAACTGTCTGGCAATGGTTTGGATGTGTGTACTCTTTGCTGGGTAAAAAACTGGCTGGATGGCCAGGCCCAAAGAGTGTTCTCCGGGGCTCAGTGCTGCAGCCAGTTCTCTTTAATATCTGTATCAATGATCTGAACAAGGGGATTGAGTGCCCCCTCAGGAAGTTTGCAGACAACATCAAGCTGGACGGGAGTGCTAATGTGCTTGAGGGTAGAAGGGCTCTGCAGAGGGATCTGGCCATACTTGATTGATGGGCCAAGGCCAATGGTATGAGGTCCAACAAGGCCAAGTGCCGGGCCCTGGATTTGGGTCACAACAACCCCATGCAACACTACTGGCTTGGGGAAGAGAGGCCTGGCAGAAAAGGGCCTGGGAGTAACGGTTGACATCTATCTCAATATTTGCCAGCAGAGAGTGCAGGTGGTCAAGAAAGCCAATAGCATCCTGGCTTGTAGTAAAAATAGTGTGGCAAGCAGAACTAGGGAAGTGATTATCCCCCTGTACTTGGCACTGGTGAGGCCCCACCTTGAATACTGTGTTCTGTTTTGGGCCCCTCACTACAGGAAAGACATTGAGGTGCTGGAGCATGTTCAGAGAAGGACAACAAAGCTGGTCTAGGGAGCAAGTCTTATGAGAAGCGGCTGAGGGAACTCAGGTTGTTTAGCCTGCAGAAAAGGAGGCTAAGGGGAGACTTTATTACTCTCTACAACTACCTGAAAGGAGGTTGTAGCAAGGTGGGGGTCAGTCTTTTCTCTCAAATAACAAACAATAGTCCAAGAGGAAACAGCCTCAAGTTGCAGTAGGGGAGTTTTATATTGGATATTAGGAAAAAAATCTTTCCTGAAAGGGTTGTCAAGCATTGGAACAGGCTGCCCAGGGAAGTGGTTGAGTCACCATCCCTGGAGGTATTTAAAGGCATGTAGATGTGGCACTTAGGGACATGTTTTAGTGGTAACTTGGCGGTACTAGGTTAACAGTTGGACTTGATGATCTTAAAGGTCTCTTCCAGTCATACCGATGCTATGACTTTATGATTCTGTGATACTAAACCGCATCACACATGTAATGACACTATAAAATATAAACAGTTTCCCCACAAATGTGGAAACATGAAAAAAAATTCTCATGGTAAGTCTGACAATATATGCAGCTCACTGTGAGCTTGATTACTATATCTGCCACTGTTGCAACTGGTCTTTTTGCTTTACGTTACAAAATACCTCTCTGCATTTCATTTTGTGTAATTTTTGGACTGAGTTCTTGATGGCGGTATGTGAGTGTCACATCATTTCCACAGTGTGTAATCTGCAAGTGTTACAGAAGTCTAGAGCCAGACTACTGAGGGCAGGTCAACACTTCCAGATTCTCCTCGTAGCTTCTGGGTGCAAGGCTCTTCTCCATAGTGCTCCAACTCTGACCATGTAATTATAGTGTAACACAACTGGAGACTTAGGTTGCATCAGGCTGAGTTATTGAAACAAAGTCTGAGATGATGAAAACTTCCATCTTGAGCTTTAAAGGAAGCTAACAAACAGGAAAGTCACATAGACTTTGTTCTTAAAAGCAACATCACTGAAGTAATGGAAAAAACACCTGTCTCATTAGCAAGTTGCAATCTCATGGTGCATCAGCTTTTTCAGGCTACCCATTAGAATACTGAGAAATGTAGCGCAAGTGCAGAAGTTTGGGAACAGGAAACAATACTAATTCATCTTAGGGACTTAATCTTTCTAAACGATTCAAAGCTGAGGACCATAACTGTAAAAGGAGTCGTCCTCCAGCCCATCATTGCATGGCTGTCTGAATTTATCCGTGGGATGAGGCCCTAATTTTGGGATTCATCCACTTATTCCTAGGCTCCTCCTTTAGAGCATTGAGTGGTTTGACTTCAGTCAATGTTGATCTCTCTAATAGCTGCTACCTGGGAACAGTATCAGAGCTGAAGTAAGATATCATGCGGTGTCAGATGTAAAAATATAGAACTATGTTTTAACAACACAGACCTTAAGAGCTATACTCTTAAAAATACATAAAATCGTGAAATCTAAACCTAAATGACATTTTACTAGTGGAATTTCAATATCAGACTGAGATTCACTCACTCCAGGCACAGTACATGAGAAACTAGGAATATATCTAAAATAACATCAGAGCTTTTTACAGCTCTGAGACTAATTTGAACAGAATGGTTGATGTCTGTATTACTAAATTCTCTTTTCCTCTGACATAAGGTAAGGAAGGATGAAATATCCTGTAGCCTAGTAATGCTGTGTTGCCATTGCTAGTAAAAGGCCACAGACCTTGTAGTGAGTTTGCCCAGTCTTAGAACTGATGCATGGCAGTCTTGCTCTGTCTGAATTTTCAGCTTTATTTATAGTTGGTTTATCCATAGCAGCATTTATTCTTCCAACTTAGTGGCTGTGGCTCACTTGTTTTACTTTAATTATCTTTGTGTGGTACAACCATAGCTTTACATAGATAGTATTAACAGGTATTTTACTGTATATGGAAAAAAAAGTTTATGAATCTAAAAAAATGATGGAAGGATAGGATTTAGAGAAATACAGACCTGGTATAACAGTAAAGGCCTTGAGAAGTGGGGACACAGGATATGATGTAGAGCAGTACAGGCACAGGATGATAACAGATGGGACAGGTTTGGTGCTGGAGACCTCATGTCTATAAAAAACTCATCTATTGTCACTTAAAGAAATTAAGACATGGAGTTGGAGAAAATTCATTTTAGTGGGAATGAAGAGTATACTGAAGTAGTATCCAACAGACATAAAAGTCACCATATGTGTCTCAAGAATCCATGAAACAGTATGTGAAACATTAACAAGTGGTATCCCTCAAGGTTCTGTATTGGAACCAGTACTATTTAATAACATCATGGTCAGTGACAAAGACAGTGAAATTGAGTGCACCTTCAGAAAATTTGCAGGTGACACCAAATTGAGTGGTGCAGTTGATACACTAGAGGGAAGGGGTGCCATCCAGAGGGACCTGGACAGGCTTGAGGAGTGGGCCCATGTCCTCATGAATTTCAACAAGGACAAGTTCAAGTTCTTGCACTAAGGGCAGAACAATCTCCAGTATCAATACAGACTGGAGGATGAATAGATTGAGGGCAGCCCTGCGGAAAAGAACTTGGTTATATTGGTAGATGAAACATTTGCCATGAGCTGACAATGTGCACTTGCAGCCCAGAAAGCAAATTTTATCCTGTGCTGCATAAAAAGCATCGGCAGCAGGTTGAGGGAAGTGAATCTGCCCCTCTACACCACTCTTGTGAGACCCCCACCTAGAGTACTGTGTCCAGTTCTGGGGTCCCCAGCACAAGAAAGACATAGACCTGTTAAAGTGTGTCCAGAGGAGAACCACAAAAATGGTCAGAGGGCTGGAACACTTCTATAAAGAAAAGCTGAAATAGTTGAGGTTGTTCAGCCTGGAGAAGGGAATGCTCTGGGGACACCTTGTTGCAAGTTTTCAATATATAAAGGGGGCTTATAAGAAAGATAGGCACAAACTTTTACCAAGGCCTGTAGTGACAGGACAACAGACAATGGTTTTAAATTGAAAGAGGTGAGGTTCAGTTTGGACATAAGAAATTTCTGTACAATGAGCGTGGTGAGACACTGGAACATGTTGCTCAGAGAAGTTGAGAATGCCCCATCATCGGAAGTGTTCAAAGTCAGGTTGGATGGGGCTTTGAGCAACCTAATCTTGTGGAAGGTAACCCTGCCTGTAACAGACGATTGGACTAGGTGATCCTTAAATACCCTTTCCAACCCAAACATTTGATGCCTCTATGATGTGCAATACATTTGGATGTAATTTGGAGCTGCAGATCAATGACGGTGTAAAAGTAAGGTGTAAAAATGTGTTAGCAAACATAAAAATGACCTCAAGTGGATCCTAGAATGAGGACGAGGAAACCGTCAACATCATATTGCTCTTGGAAAGACTTTGCAGTACTGATGACTCACCGTAACAGCACCAGTGCTAGCTTGAATCTGAGGACCCAGAGGAGCCATGAAAAGGTGGCCGTAATATTAGGCAAAGGAACTGAAAAAAAGATTTGCACGCATATCAATTTTATCTGAATTATTGCTTTTACATATATATAAAAAAGTATTTGGGTTTTGACTTTATTTTATTTTTCTGATATTTAGGCCTGGACTAATAATGATTCTTGGATTAAGCTGTTNTCAATGACGGTGTAAAAGTAAGGTGTAAAAATGTGTTAGCAAACATAAAAATGACCTCAAGTGGATCCTAGAATGAGGACGAGGAAACCGTCAACATCATATTGCTCTTGGAAAGACTTTGCAGTACTGATGACTCACCGTAACAGCACCAGTGCTAGCTTGAATCTGAGGACCCAGAGGAGCCATGAAAAGGTGGCCGTAATATTAGGCAAAGGAACTGAAAAAAAGATTTGCACGCATATCAATTTTATCTGAATTATTGCTTTTACATATATATAAAAAAGTATTTGGGTTTTGACTTTATTTTATTTTTCTGATATTTAGGCCTGGACTAATAATGATTCTTGGATTAAGCTGTTAAGATTTTCATTATAGTAACAATAAATTCCTGGGCTTATGTATAAGGTGTTTCCTTTTTTTCCATAACAAAATTTTGACTGTAATAAAACTGTGTTTTGATGGTGGATCCTGGCCAAACTGTGCCTGGGCAATTGCTGCTGACAAGGCCAAGGATGACTATTGTCCTCTACTCAAAAGCTGTCATTACACAGCTTTAGGATTCCTATCTGTCATATCTTTGAAAGAACAGAGCCAACACTTTACTCCTGAATATCTACTACCTTGGGATAGCATCCTCCCAAAGGGGCATGAAAGACCAAGATTCAACACCTTTTTGCAAAAAAATATGAACAATTTCTTTCATCCCTGAATTCCCTTAGTCCTTTGATCATAGAGTAGAACACGTCTGCCAGAGGCATACACTGAGATGTCTCAGAACAGACAGAAGCCTGATAGCCACCCTGGACATCTGTGTTCAGCTTCAGCTCACACAGACCTGCATATTTTTAATATCTCCTCAAACAGCCAAAGCACGCACTAGATAGCTGCAGATGAAAGGGTCTCTTCTAAGGCTAGCACCTGGGGAGCACTTATCGTGAGATTTTCTCTCTAGAGGTCTCAGCTGAAATTTCTGTCATTTTGTTACCTTAAAAATCTTTGTTCCCGTTCACCAAGCAGGCAGGTACCTATTGAGTTAGGGATAACTAACGTATATTTTGAAAAATGTCACAGGTGCTGGAGTAGCAGATTTAGGCACCTAATGAAGCAGAAAGACTAATTATCTTGCATGATCTGGGATGAAGGGACAAGGTTAATGCTGCTCTCTTTTAATGTCTGTAAAAAGAGTAAGCCAGTAATATCTGTAAGTATCAGCCAGTCGACTACAGTACAACATTGAATAACACAAATCACTTAGCACTAAGTCACTTCCTTCACATTTGCAAGCCTGGGGTGACAAGATTAAGTAAATACAATATATTTTTTAAGACACTTTTTGTCATGTAAGTAATTACATTATTGTAATGCTTATTCACGCTCTGGGGCTATTCTGCTTGATTGCCAGGGCTATAAACATTTCTCTTGCCCTTTTTTTTTTTTTCTCCCCTTCCTCCCCCCTCCCCTTGTGTAGCAAACACTCCCAGCTTAGACAGCTACTTATCAGACTGTATTGACTCTATTGGGCCACTACTGATCACAGTTAAATGTTTTATTCCCACCAAGAAAGTGTTGCTTAAGTAATTTTAAGACACCATGAATTAGGAATAAAATAACAAAAATATAATATCAAGAATTTTCTAGTTACAATGCAGATATTTTCCTTGTGATTTATATCTAAGTGATAAATATGTTCTTTAAATAAATTAAATTCAATTTATATCTGAACAATATGACTTATTATCTCTGCTTTGAAAGTCCATAAACTTTTACCAAATTAAAACACCCAAACTTAAGTAAGCAAAAGTCATTAATAAATTTCAGTCTAATAAATATTATCTTGGAAGAAATAGGCTACAGAAGACTTTCTGATTGTGCTTTTACCCTTATGATTCTCTCCTGCATCCCATCAGGGAATAGTTAACGAGTTAGTGAGTGGCTGCATGGTGCTTAGCTGCTCACTTGGGTTAAACCATGACACTGGTTTTGTTTTTTTAAATTTCCCCAGGTCTTATAACTGTACAGTTGTATTAGTTTATATTACAATGAACTTTTATTCAGGATAATTATTATTTGGTAGGCAACGATTTTAAAAAAGTGATCCATAGTTTTACTACTGTTGTTTTCTTTACACATAATCATCGAAACTTTAGTAAAAGAGTTACAGACATCTGAACAGTGGCTTTAAAAACATCCATGGGTATAAATTAGTCACGGAAAATGGCCTGACACACCTGTTGCAAAATACTAGTACACTGAATGTATGAGTTATCCAAGCTGATTTCATTCTGTTAAGCACCTAGTCCTGTAGGTTTTTATTTCCAGTGTCTGAGTTTGAAAATATTTCTGGATTCCTGCCTTATAACTAATGAAAGAATCAAAGACCAAAAAGTTCCTAAAAATTAAATTTCACATTATCCTTTCTGTTCTCTGTCCCATCAACATAGTGTGTAGTTGCAAATACGCTTTGAGCTTTCTCTTGTCATAGGGAACGTCGTAAAGTACAGCTGGGAAGGTGGAAAAATTGCAACCTAGTGTAGCACAGAAACTCACATATGGCAATTTCTACCAGTGACTCTAGTCACTGGCCTGATAAAGATTTTCCTTAGTTGTTGTCATTGCCTGGCACAGCATTTCCTCTTTCTCATGAGACAGAAAGGTGGCCACACCACTGCTTCATTTAGACTTCATTTATTTGTACAGTGCCTAGAACAGAAGAGCTCCATTCTCATTTGCACCTCAATCGCATGAAAATAAATATATAAATTAATATGATCATAGTCTTACATATGTATTTATCTGCTTCAAATACTCCTAGCACTGAATGCAATTTTAAAATTA
Organism: Chionis minor; assembly: GCA_013398295.1. NCBI lineage: Eukaryota > Metazoa > Chordata > Aves > Charadriiformes > Chionidae > Chionis > Chionis minor. The sequence goes on from VZSF01004941.1 coordinate 97,363, forward strand.
TTATTTATTGTTTGCATTATGGCAGCAGTAAGGAATATCCCTTATCCAATATGAGGTGACGAACACTCTGCAAATAACATGCAGTGCTGGACTTGAGAAAAATTTTTGAGGATTCAGAATAAGTGGAAGAAAGATACATAAAGCAAACCAGTAATGAGTTTATGCAGTGGAAAAAATAATGTTATTGGTGACAAATTACGTCTTGTTAAGTATAGCAGCCATTGTCAGAATGAGTGTTTATGGGGATTTTAAGCTCTTGTGACTTGTATTTGCAGAAAACAAATTTGGAATGATATATTTTGGTTATGATAATCAGATTTCTCACTGAGTTCACTAGTTATAAAGTCAGCTCATCAAAGAAAAGAAAAAACTACATAGAAACACACACAGCATGCATTTCAAAGTTTGAACAACAACATCTTTTTGTGAAGTAATCATGTACGGTAAGTATTTCAGCCATAAGCCCCCCAAATTCTAAGAATTTCACTACCTTCTATTAAACAAAATCTGGTTACATTTGATCAATAATTTTCTTATTTTCATTTTTTTTTCTCAAGCATTTAATGAATAGAAATAAAAACATAAGTCTGACTGATATTGCCATATCAGATACTTTGTAGCGTTCATTTGCAGGTTTGTTTTCCCTTAAAAAACAACACATAAATTTATTACTTAGTTTAACTTTTCAACTATTCCCTGTGGAATTGAAAGAGACAGTTGTGCCTATTGCAGAACAGCCTTCATACAAATTGATAATGTACTATTCATTCAACCATTTACTTGCATCTGTTTGGCATCCCCACCATCTCCCAATTTTGTGAACTAATTAATTCCTATGACTTCAATTTTCTTTGATTATGCGTTTCCATTTCATGCGAACAAGGATATTTATCATTATCAATTTTAATGAATGTGATTCATATTTCATTTAGAATAATGTAAACATTAATCTCAATTTTAAAAAGAAGTTTCTGAAGAGAATTTTTAAAGCAGATTCTAGTGGCAAGTCAGTGGATTACTGATGCAAACTGGTGGTAAGATACTGAATTTTATCTCTGGAAATACTGCATGGAAAATTATTTAGAAGTCAAATTGTTTCTGGCCTCCTGTTACACCAAGCAGTCTACTCTGGAAATCTCTGCTGTGTTTTTTGCTAACACCAGAGCAATAGAGTGTTCTAATGGAACTGACCCATACAATGATGTGGACATTTGTGGGTTTTTTAATGCAGAATTTTTCTCATTTGGGAAATTCTCAATGAGCCCATGCTTTATCAGGCACAGAATACAGCTGACAAATTTCTAGAACTAGATGATCTTTAAGGTCCCTTCTAACCCAAACCATTCTATGATTCTATGGTTCTATGACAGGGTGCTAGATAATCTCATCGAGGCTCCCTTTCCCATGAAAGGTTGGACGAGGTGATTTTTTGAGGAATATTCTATGATTTTATGTTTCTGTGATCTAATACGAGGGTAATTGTACTTCTCATCTGCTGTGTGTTATTCTGGATGGTTGGATTTTTATTACATTTAGTATTAGCACTGTAAAACAGAGATCTGATTTGCTGAATCTCAGATGTCAAAATTATTGTATATATGTTTTCAAAACTGAAAGAAAATATTGTATGACATTTACCTTAATTAATTTAGTTTTTGCTTTCTATGCTAGGGGGTTTGGCTCTCTCCTGCATTCATTTTTCAAGTGCAGAAAATCCCTAAAACCACTGGAAAATTGTCTAAATAATGGGTGGTCACAGTGCAGCTCAGGTTGCCATGTCTCTTGCTGTCTTCTCTGTTTCTATCTTTAACGTAAATTGGCTGGCTGGGAGAAGCGCCATTAGGACAAGGTATTGGCAATGGCCATTCATGAAATTGCTTATTTCCGTTCCAGACTGTCTATTGTTAAACAGAGTACTCTAGCTTTACTAGAACTCTACAGAAACTCAGTGTTTGGCAATGCAAAAGGTGTCATCACTTACACTAAAAAAACCAGACAAACATACACACACAAATGTAATGCACCCTAATTAAGGATGTAAGGCATTCTTTAAAACAAACAAACAAACAAACCCAAAAGAAATTCATGGTCAACTCTTCACTATGCAATTTATTTCCTAAAATTTCTTAGCTGTATAAAAACAGTGGCATTTTTAAAAATTGACTGTATTCTGTGCATTCACTTGTCACTTTTCCAGCAGGAAAACCAGACATTTCACTCCGTTTATTGCCTTTTCCACTGGTAATTTATCGCTGGGATCTCTTTACAGTGGAAGAGCACAGAATGTCAACTTAAATTTATCTGTACTGAGATTAAAAAGAAATAATTTCTATAGTGTTTTGATATATAACTAAGCCACATTTTTGGTCTTTCTACATTCTTAATCCCTTGCCAACCCTTGAACACTCTGCTGAATTCTGAAGAATTCCGGACCTGTCATATAGTCAGGAGTAGAGCACCACATGGATCACTGGTAATTCTGTTTTCAGGGTCTTTTAGTGGGAGAAAGGTTGAAAGGTGAAGTCTGATTGTTTCAAATACCAGTTTAATTTGATCTTTGTCCAGTGGCAAGAGAGAAAATATTAAGTATTATTTTCATATAGTCTGAAAAAACATGCATTTAAATGCAAAGAGTAAAGGGAGAGTACAGTTCTTTTGAGGGATAAAATAGAAAATCTTTTTTTATCTGTGCTAATATTTATCTATCAGAGGATCAAATACTTTTTTCCTGATTATTTAGATGAGGTACTTCTGTCACAAGTAAAATCTGACATGTAAAAACCATGTACAGGATGGATTTCCAAAGACCATAAAGATGACTGTACAGTGATGGAATAGTGCTATTTACCCCACCACATTACAATCATAAGTTGTTTTCTCTTTCAGATGACAAACCCTACCCAGATACCAGCTGAGAAAGATATTTTCCCTACAGCAGCATCTGGTTCATTGGCAGACTCTTCAGGCAGTTGCATTGGCATTTTCTGCACTGCCTGTAGGTCTCTCATCATTATATTGATCGTTCGTCTGGGCTACTGTGCCCTTCTGTTAAAACCTTCTTTTTGTCTGTTTTGTTCTAAATAATTTGTTCAATGTATTAATTTATTAATTAGCTAATTGTTGTAAACAGGACACCATCTTTAGAATCACTCATGGTAAAAATTAGTGATTACACATTTCTGCAGGGTTTCCTATCTGCTTCCTGTGTGAATCAGCACTAGAACTACTTAAGTCTCAATAAATTCTTTAACAGGGATGAATTTTAAGAGAAGCTTAAATACCACTTTTTCTGCTCTGAGTACTTTTTTTAAAAAAATAAAGTTTTGACTGAAAACAGCAACCTCAAATCTCATCAGTGGAAGTCCATTACTATCAAACACCAATGCTTTTTCACTTTTAAAAAATAATTCAAATGTAACTACATGTCATGCGAAAGCTATCTCTTTATATGCATTACACTTCAAGGAAAAGATCACACCAAAAAGTTAATTATAACCAAGGGTAATCGTGATTACGGCACTGAGCAACTGAACAATCAGGAAGCAAAAACAAAGAAAACAAAAAAAGACTAGTATGAAGCAGAAATGAGTAAAAATATAAGAGCAATCTTCTAGAGCTAGAGCAAAGATCTATCCAACTTCGTGTCCTGTATGTAGAAGTAGCAAAAGGTAGATGCCCATGGAAGAGTGTAAGAACAGCACAAGCATATGTATTTCCCCCAAATTCTTCCTAAGTTTTTCAATAATTTCTAAAATTTAAAAATATGTCTAAGTGTTTAACAATTCTCAATATATTTCTCCTTTGCAATTTTTTCTTGTTTTCTCTGAAATACTGTCATCTTTTGCATCCAAAGTATACTGTGAAGGAGCCTCCACAACTTTGTGTTTATGAACCCTATATAACATCCTAGGTATGCCTCCTGCATGATTGTGTTCAAATTGTCCCAAACATGACAGTTACTTCACTGGCTCTTAAGCAGTATGAAAAACATTTTATTCCCCTTAGTTTAGTGATCACAGTCTGTCCGCTTCCTCAGCTACCCTAATAGCAATCAAAAAATGTTCTTCTTTTAGCACTGATACCAACGATTGCCTAATTTACTTAGCAAAAAGTCTTACTTTAATAAAATAAAAGCGACCAAATTTCCTTTGGATTGGTCACCAGTTTGCACAGTATAAACCAGTACCATCTTCATAAGACAAGGAAAGGTCTTTTAGAAAATCCACATAAAGTGCAGAAGTTATTTCCTTTCTTTCCATAACCGTTAGCTGCATACAGTCTATGTAGGTCTCCCTTATTTGCCTGTCCTTTTTGACTGGTCAAGAATTACTACTTCCACTTCCTTTCCTGTCTAGATGATTCAGAGGTTGCTTAAAAAAAAAAACACAACCCAAACCCAAAACAAAAAACCCCACAAACTACTACTCTGGGGCCCTCAGCACAGGAAAGACATGGACCTGTTGGAGTAGGTCCAAAGGAGGACCAGCAAAATGCTCGGAGTGCTGGAGCACCTCTGCTATGAGAACAGGCTGAAAGAGTTGGTGTTGTTCAGCCTGGAGAAGAGAAGGCTCCAGGGAGACCTTATTGTAGCTCTTAGAGGGGAAAAAGGAAAGATGGGGACAAACTTTTTAGCAGGGCCTGTTGCAACAGGACAAAGGGGTAACGGCTTTAAACTAAAAGAGGGAAGATTTAGACTAGATATAAGGAAGAAATTCTTTACTGTGAGGGTGGTGAAGTACCGGTAGATGCACCATCCCTCGAAAGGTTCAAGGTCAGATTGAACAGGGCTCTGAGCCACCTGATCGACTTGAAGATCTCCCTGCTCATTGCAGGGGAGGTTGAACTAGATGGCTTTTAAAGGTCCCTTCCAACCCAAACTATTCTATGATTCTGTAGAGGTTGGCCTCACAATTACATTTTGGAGATCTGTCGGCTCTCTCAAATGCATCCAGCCTGGTCCCATGAACTTGAAAATGACCAGCTCACCTGAGGAGTTCCAGCTGAGACTCCTCTACTGCCCTCTCTCCCAAACTTCACACTGAGCACAGAGACCTGGAAAATCTGAGTGCTGAACTTGTTAACAAAAACTTAGGAAAGGTGTAACTACCTCAGCCTCCTCAGTTGTAGTCTTTCTAAAAGACCGTTTTCACTCAGTTGTGAGCCTATGACAACCTAGAGACAATTAATTCCATTATTAACCTAGAGACTATTAAGTCCATAAATTCCTTCCTGAAGATATTCAGAATCCAAAAAGAATGTAATCAGTCCATGCATACCCTGTCTATGTGCGTGGAGTATAATGTTGCATATGTACTATGTTTCTTCTTCCAGCAATGCCCCTTATTCACTCTATAACTGTGGGAAAGGGCTTCATTTTTTGGTAGTAAAATCCAGTAAGTAAGAATACAGATTTTTTTTTATACATGGTTTCTAAATTAATTATGGTGTTAGTAACCAACAATGATGAAAACAATACAGTAAAATTTCTTTTCAATGGTTTTTTGAGATTTACGAAACTAATTATACGTATAAATGCCATATGTTATTTGTCTTTTAGTATTTTTATAAAGTCTGTGTCTCTGAAGTTACCTATTTGGATTTTCCTGTTATGCATTTGTGTATTTGGAAACATTTGTAAGAGTGTATACAAAATATTACAAATGGTGAACTGCAAAACCACAGGACATTCAAGAACAAGATACATATCAGGCAGCCAAAGAAACAGTTGGTCCTTTTCTGTTTGACCACACTGCCTGGTGTGGATGGGCAACAAGTGGAAAATGAACATCTTTATTCCATAACATGGTGTGCATTGTGGTAATGACTGTATAAGAAGGCAGAATTATTTGCCCATCCATCCATTTTAATGTTATCTAATAAATTTGCAGTGCAGAAACCTTCAAAATCACAGATGGGCTCTTTTGTCCGCTCCTACTTGATAAAGGATAAAACAAAGCACATAAATATTAGAGGGCCTCATATGAAGTTGTATGAGTTGATGAATTTCCTGGAACACTTACCTGGAAATGAAACTTCATACTGCATTTTTCTTTAATTTAGGAAAAGGAACTGTCAGGAGGAAAAAAAAAAAAAGAGGAAAAAAAAAAGTCGAGAAAGAAAATTATAAGTCAGAAAAGAAGCAAATAAAAAAGATTGTGTTCAGTTATGTTCCTTCTCTTCCAAGTAGTTTTCACTTTTTCATAAAATGTTCACTACAGACAAAATGCAATACCTAGTTTTGAACAAATTTGAGCAAGGAAAGATGACAAAGAAATAATTCTTGCATCATTCTTGTGACAAATCTTTATATATAGTTCTTCATGAAATTTGGTATAAAGCATCACAGTTCTACAGACCTCTGCCAGTGTAACTCTGGTTTTAAAACAGGATCCATGTTTCTGTTTTGCTGAAGTGTTAGCAATATCTCATCTACAAGAGTCCTATACTGATCACAATGAAAGACTAGCAGGAAAAAAAACAAAAAACCACAACCAAAAAAAGTACAAAAAAACCCAAAGCAAATCAGTATTTCAGGAGTAATTAGATCCAGGTAAGAATGAACATGTTTACATTTCCTGCACTAATTTAAAAATAGGAGGAAATTCAGTATCTAATAAGCAAAATGTTTCTATACCATGTTATTCCACATCGTTATGACTTAAATCTTTCAGGTGCAGTGCAAGAATATAGAATTCTGCAGGGAAAGGAAAAAGTAAAAAAGAAGGGGATGTTAGTGGCAGAAAGCAGCTTTCTTGTTGATGTGGAAATTCTCACCCAAGCTTGATCTAGTAACTGTGAGCTATGAGCAGTATTAACTTTGTGAAGTACTAGGCCTTGTGTTAATCTGTTTTTTCCTGCTACAACAAAGGGTAGAGAGCCATTGCTGGAAGAAAGCCATCCTAGATGGGAGAACACAGTGACAGATAAAATTAACCCTCTCTGTTCTTGGGCATCAGTGGTTTGCAAATAGGATCCATTTAACACCATTTATAACAGCTACAGCAAACGCTGTGTAACACAGCTTCTGAACACCATCCAGGACACTCATTGGCAATTCTACATTTTACCAGATGACAGACACAAGAAAGTTTTGTATTTAAATACTAAGTAAATTAATGTATTTGAATGCCATCAACCAACCACCAAGTTTAAGAAACCAAATCAAACAATGAAAGAACATAATTCTTCAGCATTTTATGGTTTCTATTTTAAAACTGAAATACAGATAATAAAGTATAAAAACAAGCATAAGATCTATGAAGTATATAGACAGGTATAAAACAGCGCATATTCAGCATCTCCTATATAGCAGTGTGGTATGTAAGTCTATACCAGTATATGAGCATATGGATCATCTTTCTGTGAGTAAAACATAGAACATAGAATTGATAAGATTGGAAAAGACCTTTAAGATCATCAGGTTCAACCATTAACCTAGCACTGCCAAGTCTACCGCTAAACCATGTCCCTAAGTGCCACATCTACACACTTTTTAAATACCTTCAGGGATGGTGACTCAACCACTTCCCTGGGCAGCCTGTTTCAGTGCTTGATTGTCCTTTCAGTGAAGCAATTTTTCCTAATATCCAATCTAAACCTCTCATGGTGCAACTTGAGGCCATTTCCTCTTGTCCTATTGCTTGATACTTGGGAGACTGATAGATCTGTAGTTTTTTATCCCTTTTTCTAAAATTCTGTCTGTTCTTTTGGGTAAATGTGATATTTACCCAAGATGTATTGAGCCTTTCATTTAAGGTCCTACAGTCTCTTTCTTTGCATTTTGCCTGTTATACAATCAGCCATCATACAAGAATGTTTCCTGGGAACTTCACTGTCCTTGAATTGTGACAAACCTAGATAACATTATCTGTGTTCTACCTTCTGGTGCTACAATGTAGGCAGATACCTTAAGAGACTTTGGAGATTTTTGTTCTTGTCAAGAAAAGTTTTCATGGCTTGCATAGTATCTTTTAGATAATTTTCTTTTGGATGCAGCATAAAAATACAACTTTATCTCGAACTCTGCTATGTGACGTAGCTACCAATTGCTTGGAGGAACCTGGAGAAAGCTAGAGGGAATCTTCACCTAGCAATCCAGAATAAATTCTTACCAGACATTGGATGATGGCACTGTCTTATTAAAATTATTCTCAATATGTTGGCTACTCTACGATTGGAGCCTTGAACTAGTTCATGTAAGCAGGTAGAGTTCAAAGCAGGTTGTGAAGAGGAAAGTGTGAAGGTATAGTAAATAAATTGAGCAATTTTCTATCTAGTCTATTACCTTTTACTTAGTAAAACTTGACAATGAATTTTCCATATTTTAATGTGCCACCTAGTAATTTTATTTGCTTTACCTTAACATGGCCTGTCATGTAGGTATCTTTAATATCGGGTCTTTCAGTGTAAACAAAGAGGGTGTTGTGGACTGACAGCAAGGAGTGTACATGGTTAAAAGTAGAATACCAGACTACCTTTTCAGTAGCTGCTACCACAGCACATTTTGTCCAGTATGTCCAACAGATAATAGAAAGTTTTGCCATCTCTTCACACGCAAGTCTGAGACCTGCTCTCTAGAGCAAAATTATATCAGTATTTTCTGATTGGCAGCATTAATTATTAAAAGTCTTGCATGTTCACTAGAGTAACCTTGAATATGCTTGAATCTTAGCTGGATGGAAAATATTCACTCTTCATAACTATTTTTATTAAGGTACACAAAAAAACCCCCAACCCAGTGATGAAATAAGCTCTTCTTAAATGTGTTGGCATTTGTGAAGTTAGACATGCAATGAAAGTAACTTGCAATATAATTGTAGCAGTCCATTGATACAATAATACACTACAAAGATCATCAACATTTAAGTTCAAAAAGCGCCATCACTTCACTTATTTTATTATCTGTATTTTATTCCTATCTAAACAAAAATAAGTCAAAGTTGAGTAAAATCATACTTTGGAAGATGAGATCAACAAAAACATTTACCTTTAAGAAATGATAAAAAGGAACCTAAACTAGAAGCTATCTATCTTTTAATTTTGGTGGGTAAAAAAACCTTAGTGTGATTGATATAACATTGTTACATAATCTGGTCTTGAAAAGAAACAAGCTCCTTTTTGTTTTTTATGTATTAAATAACATAAATACTATTTTTGAACACTTTTGATTTTTATTTTGTGTCTGGTCTCTATATGTATTGTGAAATGCATAATTTTGCTTTGAGAGCCACCTCTCTTTTGCTTGTAAATACATATTTTTTGGGGACAGACATCAAAGGTTTGTGACTTGATATTGTGTAATACGTAGTACTCTAGTACAGAGTATATTAAATGAATGTTCCACAGTAGAAGTTGGTGCATATGTGGAAAAAGAAATGGATTATCAAATTTATTTCTGAAATATGCTGATTATACTACCATAAATTGAACTAATTGGACAAGCTAAATAAGTGAATTTAGCAAAGGTTATTCCCAGTAAAATCATAACAATTTCTTTTGTTCTCCTCTCCTGCTGTTTGTCATTGTCCAATTGGTTCTTTCTTCACAAACTTCTCTTAATGACCATCCTAACAGCTGTTTCTTTGTCAGTCCTACCATCTTTCTTATACCTTTCACTTCTAATGTTTCTTCATAAATCTTTCCAACCCACACTGAATCTGATCTTGTACATAATTTAAGCTGTAAGTTTCTACTTCTGTGTGTTGTAAACAGCAAACATTATTCACTATTAATATCCTAAAATTAGATTTTTCAACTATTCCTGGGCATATTCTTCTTTTCCATAAATTTAGAAAGCTACACATGAACTTGTAGTCCCTAGAGATGCAAAATTCCCCTTTAAGGTAATAGCTGTTATGAACAACTGAAATTTTCAAGATTGGGCCCACAATGTGTATATAAGCACAATTCAGTGTAATATACTACTACTTTTCCTTATTATTTTCACATGACATCTGGCATTGCTTCCCTGTTAGAGATAATATATCAAACTCTTCCTTTATTTGCTCTCTGCTCAATGCCCTGTGGCTAATATGTAAAGCATCACACAGAGACTGATATGTGGATTCTAATAGAAGTAGCAATGTACTGCTGAATTGGGTGTGTTTTAGAGGCAATTATAGGATCATTAGCAATGGTTGCCTTTTCAGAAAACGGTACAGTAGAGACACTGACAGTCTGCAGCTGAATTTTAGGAAGAATACTGTTTGCAATTTTATAAAATGAGACTAATATTACCTAATGTTAAAAGAACAAATTGGAAGATTTCTATTTAAAGGTAACGTTTTGTTGGGGTTTTTTTGAACTTGTTCTATCCTCACATTACTTGTTTGTGTTGCTTTTTTCTGGACTACTTTATATCAGATGCAAAGAATCAAATGCAAAATTCTTCACTTGTTCAAACGATATATATACTGCATTCTTTATTCCAACTACAACTATTACTACTATCTGTTCTTATCCCTTTGCCTGAGTACATATCAGCTAATATTTTTCCCAATGAGTTCTTTAAACTGACGGCACCTTCTTACTGAGTGCTCATATATCTCTTTTCTAAGTCTCTTTTCCAAACAGTTGTTCAAAGATGTTCTAAATCAACACTATCTGGAACCAAATTAACTGTGAGGTTTACATGCACTCTTAAGTGAATGGGGGGAGATAGCTGGGGAAGATGCAGACCTTTCACGGTCTACCTACTGTGACCCCTGTCTTTTTCTTGTGCTAATATTATAGAAGGATAACAGAATTTAAACTGTCCTTACTAGCAATTGCAGGATAGACTTCTTAATCAAGAAATGACACAACAGATGGATTAAGCCAATACATGAAGCGGAAGGATATTGAAAGGATGAGATAAAATTATCAGCATGGGTTGGTTTTTTTCAGAAGTGTTTTAAGTATACACTGTAGCAGCAAGAGACACTGTTACTATAATTGGATACGGAGGTGTTGATAATGAAATAAATAAACAAATTAATAAACTAGGCTGCCTTTGCCCTTGTAGAATGATTATAGAGTGGAAAAAGGAATTAGGAGCATGGAGTTACTATGTTTATAACGTTGATGCATTGTTCTTGAAGTTATAAAAAACTAACACACAAAAATATTCTATGCTTCTATGACTTTTATTCAAGAATTTATTTTAAATTGCATATTTTTCCAGCTTTGACAGTACATAGAAATCATGAGGTTTTCTTACAAGGAATTTTTTGAAGCAAGTTTTAGAAAGCATAATATTTGAGCCTCATTTATTTTCTCCTGAGACATTATATTAACAGAGCATCAAATGTACCTCAAGTAGCACTGAATTCAATTTACTACTCCTAGCTATGGATACATACTGACATTTTGTTAACTAGATCAATTATTGTTTTTCTAAGGAAAGGAATAATGGAGAGAGACAGTATTGCAAATGTATTAATTTCATTTTACTACTAGTGAAAAAAAGTGGTCGTGGAACATAGCTATCCTGAGGTGTACGGCACCATAATCCTAAGAGGAGAATTAATTTACAGCAGTTACTGGCAAAATTTCCATCAATATCCAGAGAATTATTATAGAGCTATCAATGTGGGTGGTTCCCACATTGAGGTCAGTTCCCTCTGATTTGTATTAATTCTTTGTAATTCACCCTTAGCACTAAGATTTCTATTACTTTTTTTTTTTTAAAAAAAAAAAAAGGAAAGTTTGCTCCTACTATCACAAAAACAATACTGAATAATATTTCGGTAGAAGTATAAAGAATTACCCACTGATTTTTAATTTGCATAAACACAATAAAGGGTTACATATACTTTATTACCAAATGACCCAAAGCTATTGAGCTACTATGGCTTAATGAATTATCATGCATCAGCTGAGCCCTAATAGCTGCCTGCCTCAATTACACCACTTCAGTTCTGAAGTAATTTTCTTTATCTTAAAGCACCAATAGGTTGAGTCAGTGAGCAATAGTCCCCTAGGATGTGCTAAAGAAATCATCTTTCATCATATGACCAAATAGTTAATAACTTGCAACTGCCACAAGAAATCACTCTCTAGTCTTAATATTTATGACAGATGTGAAAGATTCTATGCTCCTAATCATTTAGTAAATCTATAGACAAAGCTTTGTAGTTGACTATATTTACAAAACAGCAGGACAGAAATTTGCTGAGACAAAAATTTTGCACACATCCAGTCCTATGCTTTCTGTGCAAGTAAACAAGTAAAGCAAGTTTACAAGTAAACATGATTTTAAATTTAACAGAACTGAAAAAGTGAAAAATTATCAGTGTAGAGATGGCCCTGTTAAATCAAGATATTAATTATAATTTTTTACCAACAGCAATAATAACTGACTATTTTCTATAGTAGAGTGACTTGGTCTATTCATCATGAAATGGGTCCATTACTTTCTGTATTCTTTAAGAGGCATTTCCTTTAGAAAGAGGCGTGGTTTCCAAGACCTATGCTCTCCTCTCTGCTCTGAAGGAAGAATGACAATTGTGTGATGTGTACTTGTTATCCTCTTATTTCACACAGGGAGAAAATCTTTCTGCTGAGCAATGATTTATTAAGTGTCAGCTTTCCAAAAACACAGTGACATTTTACTTCAAGTATAATTTATGAATGCCAACCCTTTTTGGAAAGCTTCCTGAGTTCCATAATTCATACATTTTAATAACATCTGCATAGTACCCCCACTTTTCTAAAATTAGCATTCCAGTAAGCTAATACAGAAAATTTTGAGTCAAATGCTTTCACTTTAAAACTATTTTAAAAAATAACTTCAAAATATTTTTTTAAAATCTGGTGAATATTCAGCTATATTTTCTGAAAACTCAGTGATAAAAGAGGCATTTTCAGGACTGTATTGGAAGAATAGATTAAAGCTGGAGACAGATAATGCTGATGTACTGAATGTCATCTTTGCCTCAGCAAAGGCAAAGGTGGCCCTTGCCTGTGTGCTAAAAGGCAGGGTTCAAGGAAAAGACCTACAAGCAGCGAATGAGGGCTGAGTCAAGGATCACTTCAGAGAACATGAATCATGTAAGTCTCTGGGATGGACAGCTTAAATCCAAGGGTGTTGGGAGCTGGCCAGTGCCCTTTCAAAGCAACTCTATCACTTTGAAAAGTAATTTACATCAGGAGAAATCTCCAATTAATGGGGGAATGCAAATATTGCAGCCATCTTCTACAAAGCTTGAAAAGACATTCTGGAGAACTACAGGCAGGTCAGCCTTATCTCAGTCCCTGAGAAAATCATGGAATGAGTCCTTTTGGAAGTAATTTCTGGGCACTTGGAAGAGAAAAAGCTGAGTGGGAATAGCCAGCATTAGTTTTTCAAGAACAAATAAGTCCTGACAAACTTGATTGCTTTCTGTGGTATGCCTGGATTTCTAGACAAGAGGAGAGCACTGAATGCCTCTTTAGGCAAAGCTGTTTAGGAAAGCTATTGACACTCTGTCCCAACAGCATTGCTGTATCCAGGTTGGGATGTTCTAGTTTGGATGCATGGGCAACCACACATAAAAATTTAAAAAATAAAAAAAATAGTTGGACTGTTAGACTTGGGGGGCAATGGTTAATGGGTCATAATCTACCTAGATGCTGGTAACAAGCAGAGTGCCACAGAGATCTGCCCTGGGACCAATTCCACTTAACATCTTTACCAAAGACTGGGAGCAGTGACAGTGTAGGCTGAAGAAAGTTGCAGATGACACCAAACTGGTAGGTGGCCCAGTCACTATGATCAAGGACAGGGCTGCCATTGTTCTAGGCAGGCTAGACAAATGGATCAACAGGAGCCATGGGAGGTTCTCAATGGAAGGTCATGTACCTGGCAAGAGAGAATCCCTGCTAGCAGTATAGGGTAGGACCTGATGGCCTGGGAAGCACCTCTGTTCAAAAGGTCCAAAGAGCCTCCTGTGCTTTATTAACAGAAGCACAACCAGTACATCAAGGGAAATTATTCTTTTTCTTTAGTCAGCCCTCATTAGACTGCATCTAGAATACTGTATTTAATTTTTGGTCCTGAACAGAAAGAAATAATAATCTAGGGACAGTATTTTGCTGGTCAGGGCATTTGCCTTGTGAGGAGAAGCTGGTTCAGCCTGGAGAACGGATGACTACGGGGGAAACCTCATAGAAGCCAGTAAACACCTATGGGGAGGCCATCAAGATGGGATCACGATCTTTGAAGGAGTTCCTGGTGGTACAGAGACAATAGGCATAAGTTAAAAAAAAGAAAGGGTCAGACTGGATATAAAAATTTCTAAGTAATGAGTACAGTCAAGCATTACTAAAGCTTGCCGAGAGAGGCTGTGCAGTCTCCAGCCCTGAGAAACCTGGTCCAGTTTCATGGCTGACCCTGCTTTGAGCAAGAGCTGGGACTAATGGCCTCCTGTGGTCCATCTCATCCCACATTATTGTATGATTCTATAAATTTCTGTAGAAAGCATTACAGAAAAATGCTAGAAGTAATGTTCAGTTTACTTTCAGGAGTGAAAAACAGTCCTTTACTTATAGTACTACATAAAAGTACTCTCAGGACTGGGTGTATACAAATAGGCTTTTACTGTCCTGAATGACCTCATATGAGACTCCCTTTGTAACCACAGATCTGGGCCTTCAGTCCCAGCCAGAGTTATTTTGTAGATGAAATGTACAGATTCCTTATATATTGCCTTTTAATATGAATTTCATGGGCTATGGAACAACAGTAGACAAATACAATTTCAAATTCTCTACAGTGATTTCTAACTTCTTCAGTGGATATGAAGATCTCTTACTTCAGAGTAGCTTCATAAGTAGTGCAGAACAGAGATAAGGTTTAGCTTAATTCAAAAAGCTTATCTATTATATGGATAGGTACCTTCACTTTTCTTCTCATAATTACCTGCATTACACTGGCAATCGGGTATACAAAGAAAATGGCAGAAGTAATGCGATTGCACTTTTGCGTATTAAAAGTCATCTGTCAAATGCGCATTACACTTGCCTAATGACCTAATAAAAATTCAGTGTTTAAACGGTACTATCTTTCTTTATTTATCATACTTAACTGTTAATGCTTTGATAGAAAGATGCTCAATGAAGTTGAAGCGTATTATACTCTGATTATAGACCTGCTCATATTTCAGTTAGAAGACAACGTAAGGACAATAACTGATACAAATAACTGCAAATTCTATGCCAGTAAAGAAGCCAGCACACAGTACTCATGTAGGCATCCAAAAAGTGAGTAGAATGTGAGAAAAAAGCACAGTATAAGGCTCTGCATAGGCTTGTTTGTACTGTGCTTGTACATGCATGGTTCTGGTTTACATCTGCCACAGCTGGATTTGTCAAAGACAGTAATTTGAGATTGGCTTTGAGTACACTGTCTTCAAATAATTAAACTTCCAATGAGAATTCATTTGAAGATTCTACCCAGAGTCCAATAGCTTAGGTGAGGATAATAAATTTAGAATTATTCACCGATTGACAGAGTTTTTTTAAAACACTCAAGTTTTGCTGTTTACCTGTTCATGAGGTTTATAACAGAACTGAAGAGTAGTACACATTTTCAGGAAAGTGGGTACTTCATTGGCTACTGTGAGAAAGGAATCACTCAGTGCTCTGATAGTCAGCTTGGTATATGCGTGAAGAGAAACAGGGATGAGATTTGCATTTATTAGCTTAATGTATCTTCGCTGTTATTTTGCTCTGTTCAATAAAAGAATGGCAAAAGAAAAGGAGGAAAAAACCAGTAATTTTTATGATTACATTCCAATATCCGTAATCCTAAATAATTTGAAATCCTTTTAAACCTGAGCAAGTGTCCTCACTCTTATGATGGTTCAGAGATTGTCAGTGAAAAGAAAAAGCATTAATGAAATTAGGCTTCAGAGCCATTGTGAAATGTTCCATTCTCTTAACTAGTGATATTCCTACCCAGAAATGTCTCAAATAAGAACATACTCAAAGTCTCAGTAAAGAGGTAGGAATAGGTTGTGGACCCTTTTGGAGGCAGAGTAGAGAGGACTCTCACTAGAGAAAGATATTTTTCTGAACATTCATGTAAAGTCAGTCCGAACTCTCCTTTGCTATTTCTATTAAGAGTATGCCTGTTGGACAAGCCTGAAAAAAAATAATTTTTTATTCTCTGTTAATGACAGATCCATTGGTAGGAGAAAATCAAAAAGCTATATAGAACATATTTCACAATTTTATTATGCGCATTTAAAAATAACCATTTACAATTATTGATGTTGTAGTTCTCATTTGAGAATAAAGGCTGCCAAATATAATGTGTATGATGTACAGAACAGTGACTTGTAGCTGACAAAAGCTAAGTAAATTTCCTGATGTGCTTAGAGCCAGCAAGACACTCCCCTTTACCTAGCTTTGTAGTGCTTCTGCCTAGAGAAAACTAGCATCCAGTTCAAGGATAGGCAGCATATTCACTTCTTGACCACAAAAGCAGTGATTATTTTAGCCTGGCCAACATGTGACATTATAATAATCTGATTCCTATAGCTGTTTCGAAGTTAGTATCACAGATGCTTTCTTTTAAAATTAGTGATTAGTTTTCCCAACTGCTACAGCTAAGGAAAATATCTTTCCCCCCTTGCATACAAGTCTTCTTAAGAAGCCCTTAAAGAAGAAGGGCTGATCCTGACCCTTAAGTATACTGTTACTGACTTTTTAACTGCATATATTTTTGTCTCAAGAAAATAAAGTTTCAAAGTTGTTAGAAATAAAAAATTAATTTTCTTAAATTATCTGTTTTCATTATTACAGTTTACTGTGTTTAAATTTCCAAAAGCCTCCTACTTCCTGTACCTTACCCTATGTGACTAACTAGGCAAGGCTTGAGAATAAACTATGCAGCAGAGAAAGAAGAGACATTCTTGTTTAACAAGTGTTGCAATGATAGCCTCCTTCTATTCCTTCAAAGCATGGAAGCTTAAAAGCTTGGACACGTGGGCTGTGGTCTGATTGCAGTTTTGGCACTCAGACCCCAAACACACATATGCACACAGAACAGAGTCTCCTTCATCCAGTAAAAGACTTAGAAATGGAGTTTAATGAGAAGACAGGACAGACTGTACTGACCTGGCACAGAGCATGGTCAGACATGCATGATGACCAGCAAACCATTGACAGGCGACTGATCCCCTTCCGTCCTGTGCTTCCTGCATTTTGCTCTTTATTACCCCTCAAAGCACCTGGATCTATCCCTCTCCTTGTCTTTGATTCCTTCCTTAAGCATCGCATAAGACTTGCACAATCCCAGCACATTCTTCCCCCATATCCCATAAAAAGTTCCATCTCACAGGGCAGGAGCCCCATCCCCACCCTAGTCTGTGCGGTACCCTAGAGAGCCATCCCCAGGGACTCATGGTGCTGGGTCTTATCAAGCCCATAGGACTGATGATCTCCAGGATGGCCCTGGGTGGCTGGGGCAGGGGCTCCTGTCTCCGACTGGGATGCTGGGGCTACCCCACTGCCCTCTGCCCCTGTGCTCCTCTGGGTGGGAAGCGGTGAGCCTTTAGCACATACCCTGACAAATACTGCAATTAGGCACAGTACGTTAACAATTACCCATGTTTATCTATGCACTTTTCATTTACAACTTGTTATAAATAGCCAGTAGATGCATAGTAGATGATAAACATAGGATACTCTATGTCTGTGGCTTTTCACAGTTTCTCTCTGCAGAATTTTAAAAATAACCAAGACCAGTATTTTGTCAATCTCAGAACTGATTGTTCTTCAGATAGAACAGTTATTAGCTTGTTAATAATGCTGCATTGACACAAATATACATTACAAAAATAACATTAGAGGTCTAATATTTGTCTATAATTAAAACAGATAAGTATAAAGCACTGATTTATATTTCTCTGCATCAGAAGTTGTTACTCTTATTTTCTTACAAGAAAGTTTTTAGTTAAAATGTATTGGGAAAAAGAACCACATTTTTCTTTTCTTCACATAAAATGGTTTGTAGCTGTTGTCCGCATATGAGGAGTAAAATTGCAAACTCCTTCCTTTTTTCAAGGCTTTCCAGTTCAAAAGACATTCTGTTCTTCTGTGTTTTCCTGGAAATGGGATTGCCCAAATACATTTCCTCATAAGACGTACACAAACATGCACAGTTCAGCTCCCCAGTGGGTTTGCTTATGAAAATAAGAGAGGGTGGAAAATATCACACATTGAAAGGGTAATGGTTCCTAATAATCTCTTTGTTACAAGAGTATTTTTCAACTTGTTTCCAGTTGAAAACTTGATGGTATGTGGAACACAGGGCTAGGAAAGATGTGCGAAATAATTTGTGAAAATTCCGCACCT
Organism: Chionis minor; assembly: GCA_013398295.1. Taxonomy (NCBI): domain Eukaryota; kingdom Metazoa; phylum Chordata; class Aves; order Charadriiformes; family Chionidae; genus Chionis; species Chionis minor. The sequence continues at coordinate 115,681 of VZSF01004941.1, forward strand.
TCTCTCAGTCTTCCAAGTGCAGGTGTAGCTTTCATGTGAGAAACAAGGAACAATGTAGCCATATTGGCCTGAAGCTGAAAAGTACTAAATATTAGTTTAAAATATTTAAAATATTGCAGTTGGATTACATGATCATTGTAAGTCCCTTCCAACTGAACTAAACCTATTCTATTCTATTCTATTCTATTCTATTCTATTCTATTCTATTCTATTCTATTCTATTCTATTCTATTCTATTCTATTCTTCAGTAAGAGCTAAATATTTATACTGCCTGGAAATGCATAATTTGAAAGTCACTGTGTTAATTTTGCTCCTATGGTAGGAGCAAATTGTCTGTGATGTAAGGATGGTTACCTCACAGAAGCACTGGATGGCTGTAGAATTCTCAAATATATTACAATCTTTTATGTTCATCACAGCTGCCTTACACCTTCTTTCACACATTTAAAGTATACTGTCAAAGCATCATTGAGGAAGTTCCTCAAGATTTCTTCAAGATTTCTCTGGTTAATGCTATGGTCAAATCTTTTAATGTTACATTTTATAGAAAACTGAGCATGTGCTATCCCCCTGATAAACAGCTCTATTGAATCTAAGTTAGACTAAAGACAGAATCAGTGTCAACTAATGTTGAACAGAATTAACTAGAGGAAATGATATTTGAAATAGCTTCTATGAGTTGTTATTACTAGTTTTCAATAAAGTGTTTTTCTTCTGCATCCACATATCAGAGAAGAATGAGACCATCTGAGAAGTATTTGCTACAATCCACCCCCCATCCTCAATCTATTGCATTTTGACATTCAGTTCAATTACATTAATTTTCTAGGAAGAAACTTTTTACTTTGAGGGTGGTAAGGCACTGGAACAGGTTGCCCAGAGAGGTTGTTGAGGCCCCATCCCTGGAGTTGTTTAAGGCCAGGCTGGGTAACCTGGTCTAGTGGGAGGTGCCCCTGCCTATGGCAGGGGGGTTGGAACTTGATGATCTGCAAGGTCCCTTCCAACCTAAACCATTCTCTGATTCTATGATTAAATTCGGCTACTATTGGATTCAATATGATATCATAGCAGATATCATTCTACTCCATAACTTTCCAGTCATTCGCAGGATGATTAACTTCCAACAACAAAAATTAAGATGTAATTGTGTTTCCTTTGTTCAGATGAAGTCTCTATGTTGTTTATTTTACTGTTTATGCTTATTTTATAATAAACATTCATTTTTCATTTTCATTATTGCGACTAGATTTGCTTCCTTGAGAAAATGTAAAGCTATACAACAATTATGACACTGCAATTGAAATTTCTGGCAATTAAGTTTATTTTGGTTGCCAAACTAAATAGATCCAAACCTGGATCTGTTCCTTGAATGTCCAACTCAGATAACTGTAACTATGGCCCATCGATTTCCCCGAGAATTGGACCTTACTTTAATGTGTGTTCTTGGAGCAGAAAGTCTTGAAGTGCACTTGAACAAAAAAGTCTATGCAGTCTGGCACATCTCTCTAAGAAAAAAAAAAAAAAAAGGACATTGACTACTACTAGAAGGAGAGTTTATCTATATAGCTATTTTTTCCATCGACATGTTATTACCAATCTGCAATATATACAGCCACATCAACTCGTATTACCAGACAGTTTTCTGATCGCTAAGAACACTTACTGATAAAGTTTCCTGGAAAATTTGAAAATACTGAACTGGAAATAAAACAGGACTGTTCTTTTTGGTGCTGCTATTTTTAAATTATTTTATGAATATACGTGCCTGATGTTACATAACATATAATAACCTTGATCTCTAGACCCCATTGCTTTAAAAGATGGTCAGGAGCACTTTTTCTTTACATCCTTTTAAGAGTTTACTAGAAAACATGATTAAAATTAAAAGAGGTACAGAGGAGATTGTGAATTAAGACTACCGTTTTTAGTTTCACAATAACATCATGGTAGAGGAATTTTCCTCTGGAGAATATGCATAGTTTTTTTTTTATTTTATTTTCCCTTATTAAGTAAGGTTACTTGGATGAGTATTTGATTGGTTTCCTATGCAGATCAGTGAGATAACAGAGATAGTATTTATAAAATATGACATTCAGGTATATTTAGTTAAGGAGATACCAGTCAATAAAAATAAGAAGTGCTTACTCAAGCATGTGGGAAATTCCAAAATATCACAGACATATACCTTTATGATATATGTTTGTTATTCTTAGAAGAAATTCCTGCTATAACTTTAAAGAATATTTTGTCATCTTTTTAAATACAAAATAGAGAGTAAAATTAAATATTTGATCTTAGAAATGTACCAGAATCCTTGATGATTGAGTGGAAGTTGCATGAAACTCTTCATAATTTTGCCAATTGAAGATATTACTTTCTGTGAAAGTAAACCATCCAGACTACAGTTTGAAAAGTAATTTACATTATTTTAACTTGAATTTTAATGGAATAGCTTCAACATTTTGTCTAAGTGAGTATTTTTCAAGGGCTATTTGAAAAATTACTTAGTGAAATACATGCTGGTGGTTTTTTTTTTTCCACTGGGAAACAGATGTGCACCTTTTAAATTTCCAGTAGGAAGCTAGTACTTAATTTTTCTGAAATATGTAATTATATTGTGATTTGACACACCATGAAATACCACCTAGTAAAAATATTAAAAAGATGCAGAATAATTTCCAATGGGAAAGTTAAAACCATTATTAGTTTAACACAGCAGATGTTCTAGCAGAACTGTGTATTTGAAATAGCTGCTAACTGCTAGCATGTGATCCCCTCTGATGTGGATATGAAATGCAAATATATACAGTGACAGGTCAGCCCACCTTTCCTTGCCCCTGGCTCTTCTTTTTTATGATTGTACATTCAGTTGTGTATGTAGTAGAGCAGTATTGTATAAGCCAGGGTAATACACTCAAATTAGTATCTTTTTTTTTTTTTCTCAATTTTATTATAAAACCTAATAAACTCTTCAAAACTTACAGGGGAAAAAATAAAAACAAAAAACCAAAAAAACCCCACCCCTGAGTAATTTTATAGCACCGACAACAGAAGGAAAGTAATTTTCACTTCAGTGGCTCAAGTAAAGAAACACTTCCATTATGTTTTTTTCACTGCCTTGTTTTCATCATTATACCAGCACTGATTCTACCTTTTGTTCTGGAAAACTGACAAAATTTACTGAACATCATTGGCTGACAACAGATCACTACTGGACCACATTAAAAATTTCTTGTAGTGCCTGACAGGCCTCGTAGAATAATCGTAGATGTGAAGGTATGAATTAATCATTTTTAATCCATCTGGCAAGAGTCACATTAGTTCTGCGTCATAGCTGCTTTTCTAACCAGACTGCCATTTAAATGTTGTACAGAAGCTTATGTATGTTGAATTAGTTACTTTCACCAAGGTTTCATCAAAAGCAATGTCAAAATCTACTCACAAGACAATATTTAAAATTATTATTTTTACCTATTATTATTAATATTAAATAGCTTCCTTATTTGTTGATCATTCCTTATGCTCAGCAATAACCTACTCACCATACAATTACTAAGTTGATTCCCTCAACTGCTTTTGAGTATTATCTCCTTCATTTTTCAGTCTTCTGGTAGCTTCACAGAATTCTATACTTCCCAGAAAATAACTTCCAGGAATAAAAAAAATATTGCCAGAGAGTTCTTAAAATCCTGTATACAGCTTGTCCAACTCTTCAGATTTTAAATATTTATTCTGAATTCATGAAACATACTCTACTCACTGAAACTAGAAAAGTCTCTCTAATCCATGAAAATATTATCCTGCTTCACTCTGAATATAGAACAGAAATAGTTAATGAATATTACTGTCTTTCATCAAGCATCTGAGCAACTTTATCACACTTGGCTGGAATCGGGCATACCACAGTTTGGTAGGTTATTCATAACCTCCTCTTTATCCATCATAATAGTCTTACAAAGTACTGTGATATGGCCACAAATATAAATTACGGTTTAATAAATTATGCTACAGCACTGATGCAGCTTAGTGCATCCCTTTCAAGACAGATATTTTCAAATGACAGCTACATGGAGGAAGCCCAGGAAGGACTGACTGAAGTTGATTAAAACAACAATTGTTTGTGAAGACAAAAGTTAGATAGGTCTGCCCCGTGTAAGAACTGATACTGCCATTGAGTAATGAGCATTAAAATAAATAAATTTAAAAAAGAGGAAGAAAAGGGATATACCAATGGATTATTAAACCACAAACAATATATAGCTGTAATTCATTCAGAAAACGAGGAGAAATAATTCAAGCTACAATGTCAGAGTCAAAATCTGAGAATCAGTAATTCTAAGAGATTCAGCACATAACAATTGACAATGATAATATTGCTGATAAATATTGCTATCAGAATCCTTAAAGCTTCAACATTGAATGACAGAGAAGAAAATAAACAGTGTTTATCTCCTAAATGCAATAGTATACTTTACATTAACAAGTTTTAGTACTTGGCATTTGAGAGAACAGTTTTTAATGATCACGTCATCTAATGATAGCTAATAAAAAAGAATTAAGTATCCTTCCAGGGACAACTTTTCTCTTGTAGAGCTACATTTCCTTTATTCACACACACAGAAGTAAATTCAGGACCTCTTAGTCATATAAAAATTTGAACTTGGTAATGCACCATCCACCTTGTTCGTTAAAAAATCCCCAAGGAATAAAAATCCACATTGAATCTGTGAAATTTATTGAAAGATTTATTCATTAATGTAAAAGGCATCTCAATTTTGAGCAGATCGCACCACCCAGATTCACAGACTATGGGAATATTTCCATTAACATCATAAGGAACCAACTGCTGCCCTGAAACTGTGAAGGTAATTATTTTGAAAAGCCTTTGACCCCAGGACTCTAGTCATGAACAGATAGGTTGCATTCCCTCTTCTTTCCTCATTCCACACATTTTCTCCACAGAGAGCTGTCTATTTACATAGAAATTGCAAAAATAACCTTTTATGAATGTAGCACTTACTGTGTGCTTTGTTTGTACCATTCTCCTGCTCAGGACTTGTGAAGGATGAACATTAGAATAATGCATACATATTCATAGAACAATTTTGTAGGCTAAATCTCACAAGGCTGTTATTATTCACAATTTATAAATGAATTATTAATAGCCACTCAAATCTATAAATAATCATCATATAGTAGGTTTTGTTGGTCAAATTAAGTAATTTAGCTGCAGTACCATGCCTAAAGAATATGGAGAATTTAATCTAAAGTATATTTTCTTTTAACATAGAATTGAAAAAAAATTATAACACCAGGCAAAACACATATTTGATGTGAAACCATCCAACAGTATATTATACATTAATTTTTGTCCATAAACTTGCATCTTACTACCACATTATGACACATATATTGGTGCAGAACAGTCAAGGATTCAGCTGACCAAATCCAAGGATCAGGCTTAAAACTACCATAACGTACCAGTGTTAGTGTTCATTATGACCTCAGTAAGAAAGGCATTTGGACTCCATATTCATTTAAATACCATTTATTGAAGCAAACAGTATAAAGAAAAAGAGGGCAGATAATCTTACATGTCTTCAGTTGCTGGGAATTCTGAGCTGTGCTATACTGAATGGACCTCAAGCTACAGCATGGCATGCTGCATGCCATGGAAAGGTTCATGGGCATTATGGTCTTTAGAGTTCTTATAGGATTTTCTTAGACATAAACAATTCTATTCATTATTTCTATTGACAAGCAAAATATATTTGTATAAGGACATGTTTCACCTTTGGATAGGGAAAAGGACTCATCAGTGAGGCCACCACTGGTGTCAAGGAGGAGCTGTCTACGTGCTGCTCCATTACAATTAGCCAGTTAAGTTTATCCTGTGGCCAAGACAGGACCACTACAGCTAGGCACCTGGAGTTCCTTAACTCATAGGAGAGAAATGGTCACCTTTACACAGTGATCCATTTTATTATCAAGTCTAAACCAGCTCCAAGAATTTCTCCTCAGAATTACTTTTTTTTTTTTTTTCTTTAGTTATAAATGGAATCTGGAAGAAAAAAAAAACAGTGTAGATATTTAGACTGTAGATTTCTTAAGTTGCTGAGGTATTTTAAAAAAGTACTGTTTTATGTACACATTACTAGAGATGGCTCCTGTAATGTATCTCATTGTTTCTAACTCCCTTAGTTTCATCAACCTGAGAAGAGTTGAAGAGTTTGTTAGACTCCATTCTAAGCATGCCATTAAGGGAAAATTTCAGCTTCCATTTCTCATTAAAAAACAGTTTCTAGAGCTCATGATTAAACAATTGAAAGTGTAAAGGCAAAACACAAACAAGCAAATGAAAGAATCTAGTCACTATCTTCTGTATGTAATGATTTTGGATAGGTGGGATGAAGTTCTTTTTTAGGGCTACAACTGTATCAGTAAACTAAGAGGTACTGTGACCTATTCTCAAGTTAAACTCTTCCCACACAAGTCAAGGCAGTCTTTTCCATGACATATTTTGGGAATTCCTGAGCAGTTTATCCCCTAAACAAGTCCTGGAATTTAGTAAAGTGCTAGCTGACCTGGGATCATAGAATCATATAATCACTTGGGTTGGAAGAGACCTTCAAGATCATCGAGTCCAACCATAAACCTACACTGCCAAAACCACCCCTAAACCATGTCCCTTAGCACCACGTCTACCCTTCTTTTAAATACCTCCAGGGATGAAACTGTACCAGAGATTAAGCAATTAAAGAGTAAGCCTAATGTTACGTTTGCTTCTTGATTCCGTGAAATTTTGTAATTCAGACATAGCCTTGAAACCTTGTTATTGTCATTGTCTCAGACAATGGGAGAAAAGTGCATGTACAAAAAAAGGAAATATAGACTTAATTATTTTAAAGTATGATAAATCAATTCTGAATACTATTTTGGAGCATATTTGTTTACATGTTATTCATGAGAATTTCAGTAAAGTATCATACTCTCTGAAAGCTCATAAATAAAACTGGACATCAGTGGAAGCTTTTCTGGTGAATGAAATGCAGAATTATAGCCTACGCAGTTTTTATTATCCAGGTATTGAAAATGTGTTACCAACACAAAGCTTAAAATACCTAGAAACAATGCAAAATTCCAGGCTGCTGCCTCACTTGTACATACCAATCATAACTACATGTACTTTTTCTTGAATTTACAGTCAATTCTTTATCAGCACTTTTAATTGTCCTAGAAAAGTTTAAGCTGTATGTAATATAACAAGCTCAGGGTTCAATAGACTCTCAAGAGACTCAGGGGCAAACTAAGATTTCCACCTCTTTGGATGGCTTTGTGTATGTGTCCTTCCCATAGTTTAAAAAGCCAAAAGAAAACACTTCTAAGATGATGGGCTAGAGCATGGTGAAAGGCTGATACAGCTGGGACTGTTCAGCCTGGAGAAGGGAGGGTACCTGAAGGGAGGGTGCAAAGAGTCAGGCTCTTCTCAGTGGTGTCCAGTGACAGGACAAGAGGCAACAGGCACAAACTGAAACACAGGAGGTTCCCTCTAAACATCAGGAAACACTTTTTTACTGTGAGGGTGACCAAGCAGTGGCATAGGTTGCCCAGGGAGGTTGAGGAATCTTCTTCCTTGGAGGTACTCAAAAGCCATTTGGACACAGTGCTGGGGAGCCTGCTGTAGGTGGCCCTGCTTGAGCAGAGGGGTTGGACCAGATGACCTCCTGACGTGCCTTCCAAACTCAATCATTCTGTGATTCTATGAAAAAAAGGTATTATAGCTCCACTGCATACCTCTTGTCAAAAAATGGTGGGATCCTGCCCTACTCTGATGCCAGTGGAAAACCTGGCAAAAAAACATTCACCTTAATGAATAACAGGCTACATTTTCTAAGATTCCCACATATATCTTTGCAGGTTGGCCTGAGGTACTGATTTATTTGGGTTTATAAGCTCAGTAGAGTTGGATGGATTTGTGACTATACGTTTGATATTTTCTTAAGATCACTTAGTCTCCAAATAAAAATAAGCAGCATTCCGGCAACATAGTGGGTTATGTTCTCCTTACAGACTTAGAAACAGTTACAAACACTCCTGTCCCTGCCACCCTGTCCCCTTTCAAATGAAGGAAACTTCAAATAAGATTACAATTAAATTCTTGTTTTGTGTCTTTTGTATCTTTTCTCCAAACATCTGCCAGCTGTGGTAGATAATGGTCAGTAAACAGTATCTCAGTTTATATATCATCTTCAGCGCTGGACACTACCATGCATCTCCCTTATCATCTGAAACCAATCTGCAAAGTAATTCCCTTCATTTAATTTTCCTCTGGCTAATCAGTTTCAGGAAATAAATCGTATCAGCTGCTTTGATATGCATGTCTTCAGGATCTAAGTAAAACACAGCTCAGGCTTATGTAAGGTTGGAGTTTACACAGTTACTTTAACTATGTTGGCTTACTGTCTAAGAAAATTATTGTGATCTCTTATCTCTCATTTTTATAAACCTTGCCTTGTACATTTTTTTTCCACAGGTCCTAACATGACATGTAATCTGAAATACAAGAAAGACTACACACAACACGATAATAATTAGAATGGGACAAATTTGGAGAAAACTCATTCCTCAGTTTTTCAAGGTTTTCAAGATTTCAACTTTTAAAAGAAATAAGAAGTGACTAAAGAATCCAAGAAACAGAGTCATTTACAAATGAAGAATTCTGTAGCACTTAATGTTGTAAACCAAATAAGTTTTGCATAAGTTTTGTACTCTAAATTTTTGTTCCTTATATCTCATAGGTGGACCATGAAAAGAGGGCAATCTAGCTTACGGACTGAGGGTAATTTAGTTTAGGACTGAGGTTCAGAAAATTCTTTAAAACTGTCAGTGTTTAAACAACCTGTGTATTATTTCATTCTTTAATAACACAGTTAACAATTATGCTTTCTTCTGCTCAGTTTTGTAGACAAGAAAATCTTGTTTGTAGTTAATTTTGTAGAGGGTACAAGAACAGCTGCAAAAAACTGACCTGGGCATGTTTGTTCCAAAATTTTTACTGTAGCCTGCATCATACTGCATAATTTTTATGTATCGAGTGGAATAGCAGATCGGATTCTGTCAGCAGTCGAAAGCCACTGTTACCATCATTGTGGTTTGTAATGCAAATTGTAAAACAGGAGAGACAACTGCAAAAGTTTGAGACAAACTTGGCAAGTAATTGTTAATGTTACAGCACTCAGCAAAAAAAAAAAAAAAAAAGGGAAGAGAACAGGGAAAGAAGGACCATATCCTAGGAGACAGACATAATGATTATTAGATGTGCTTGATTGTCTCCTTAAACTATGTCCATTATATGGAATTCACCAGATGGCCAAGGCAAGGGTCCAGTCTGATCACATGCCTGCTAAAAGGCATAATCACTTAGTTGTCACAGTTAGAAAGCTACCAAGTGTAGCGATTGACAGAATTTTTTTGAAAGACTAATGTTAGGAGAAAAATGTGTGTTGAAACTACAGCCGAAATTAGTCTTGAACCAGAAACCTTGAAAAAGGACTTTTTAAATTTTTTTTTTTTTTTGAGTCAAAAAAATTATTAAAAGTAATGAAACAGAAACACTTGGATTTGTCCTGAAAGATTTGTCCTCTGGCAAATTGTAGCATCAAAGAATGGGTGAATATCTCTGAAGTGCTGAGAGACTGTGGAGAAGGAGCAGGAAGGCAGACAGAGGGACAGATGAAAAAAGCCTGTTTTCTCAAAGAATCCATCTAGTGTTCTTGTCATGATGAAACATATTTTCAGAAAATAGAAATCCAACTTCATTGAATCCAAAAGAAAACATCTAAAATCTCAGAGGAGAAAATGGATAGTTGAAATCAGAAAACCAAAGTAGACACTTGAAGTGCAAAAATGCTAACAGGAGAAATAAGTGTCACAGGATACTCAGTTTAAAAATTAGGAAAATTTGGTGAAGATTGGTTTAGCACTGTGACTCAATGCAATGAAATGTATTCCTGACCAACACTTCCTGAGAATAGCGTTATACAGATAAGCTATAACTCTGATTAAGAATAAGAACATTGACAAGAAACTAAATTATATTTACAAGGGCACGATCTATTTTATCCTTCTTCTTACAGGATTTGCAGCAACTGAAGCATAAAAAAAGGAAGAGGCTGAAATCCATAATAAATTATGAAGATTACATGTGTCAAAAGAAGTCACATAAACATATAAGAGCCAGACGTGAGATGGCTAAAATACTAGCCATAAACTCTTACAAACATATTTTTATTTTAAAGGACATGTGAGATACAGTACTTGATTTGAACTAGGTAAGAAGACGACTAATAGAAATTGTTTTAACTGCACCACTGCAATATGCTTGTAGTGGTGAGTCCTGAGTAAAACTGATGTTAGAAATATTTGTCACTGATTGACATGTAAATGCACTTAATAAGATCTGAGAAGATGATGAAGAGCTTTGCAGAATTTAATAAAGCTTCAACCATGAGCAGTACAATGGTAGATAAAATTCTCTGTTGAAAATGGCAAGGTCATTCATGAACTGGGCTAGAACAAAACTTTTTAAAATAAAGAAATACCTGGACAAAATCTGTTTGTTGTATGCTAATAATTGGTTGTGGTTTTTTGTTTTTGGTTTTTGGTTTTTGGTTGTTTTTTTTTTTTTTAAATTAAGAGATTATTGAGAAATTATTCTAGGAAAAAGATCCATGGCCTGGAAACAGAATGGAGATGAAATTAAGGCCATGTTGAATTAGTGGGAATGTCAATGACTACAGCCTTAGTTTTTCTTCTACCGTATTCTGAAAATAAAATGTGCTGGATACTGTTAAATAAAGGAGGCCTAACCAGACAAACCATTGGTCTGAATCACAGGAAGTCTTCATTTCCATATTTCTATGGTAATCTTTTCCCTACTTTGCACCAATGTTATGCCTCCCTAATTATCGTTTGTTATCTCCTGCTTCTTTCTTCATTGTCAGTATAGTAAATTGGGAAAGGGAAAATAATCGATAAATACACTTTAAAAGATATGATTGCATAATACATTTTTTGCTAGTGGTCTTGCCATTCCCAATTATTGCAGTTAATACTTTAAATCAAGGGAATAAACCAAACCCACATACAGCACTTCCTTCTACCAGTTTTGCAGGACATGCATCTGTGAGGCCATATGGATTTTCTTTTTTATTAATTATATGCTATGAACTCAAGGACATGGGAAAATCTGTAAATATGTCTGACAAAGAAAAAACATATATATACACAGGAAAAATGGCAGGTGTCACCCAAGACATATCTAATTGCTATAAAACTACACCGTACATAAAAATGGTACTCAGTAGAGGTAAATGAATTATATTGAAAACAAAACTATGAAGGGTCACAGCAAAAAGTAGAGGAAAATATTTTATTAGTTTTAATTCACTTAATAGTTCAGGTTGCTTCCTAGGCAGAAACAGATTGCACTAATACAATGAACAAAAGTACTATTACTAACTTTGTCACAGACATTTATCATTTTCAACCATCTGCAAACGATTTAGCCATCTGCCTCTCCACGTTCCTGGATTTCAAAAATGGAAACACAGTGATATAAACGTTTAATGAAGTTAAATACCTTGAGGAAAAAATATGTATTGCATGTAGATGGTTTTAATTTGTTGTGGTTTTTTTCTTTTTTTAAAAAAGATAATTTCTATAAGAGATACAGTACAATACCTGGAAAAATACTGTTAGACCTAACCTTGTGTCCTGGTTTCAGCTTGTATAGAGTGAATTTTTTTTCTAGTGGCAGCCGTGTTTCAGATTAGGTATGAAAGGAATGTCGATGATACATATTGTTTTAATTGTTGCCAGGTGATGTTTATTTAGTCAAGGAATGTTTTCAGCTTCCTATAGAAGCTGAGAGGGAAACAACCTGGCCAACAGAATATTCCATAGCATAGATGTTGTGCTTAGTAAATAAACACCATTTGGCTGTGGGGTGGATATCTGCCATCCTTGCTTGGGCTGCACAAACAATTCACTGGGTGGTGAGAGTGACCTGTGTTGTATTACTTTATCTTGTATATTCTTTTATTATAGAATCATAGAATCTTAGAATGGTTTAGGTTGGAAGGGACCTTAAAGATCATCTAGTTCCAACACCCGCACCATTCATGGACGTCTCCCACTAGACCAGGTTGTTCAAAGCCTCATCCAGCCTGGCCTTGAGCAATTCCAGGGGTGGGGCATCCACAAATTCCCTGGCAAACCTGTTCAAGTGCCTCACCACCGTCATGTGAAAAATTTATTCCTGAGATCTAATCTAAATGTCCCCTCTTCCAGTTTAAAAACATTACCCCTTATCAAAACACTGCACGCCCTTGAAAAAGTCCATCTCCACTTTCTTGTAGGCCCCTGCCAGATACTAGAAGGCTGTTACAAGGTCTCCCTGGAGTCTTCTTTTCTTCAGGCTGAACAACCCCAACTCTCTCAGCCTGTCTTCATAGCAGAGGTGCTCCAGCCCCCTGATCACTGTTATGACCCTCCTCTGGACCCGCTCCAACAAGTCCATGTCCTTCTTATGTTGGGGGCTCCAGACCTGGATGCAGTGCTCCAGGTAGGGCCTCATGAGAGCAGAACAGAGGGGCAGAATCACCTCCCTCAACCTGCTGGCCATACTTCTTTGGATGCAGCCCAGGATGTGATTGGCTTTCTGGGTTGCAAGCACACATTGTTAGTTCATGTTGAGTTTCTCATCCACCAATATCCTCAAGTCGTTCTCTTCGGGGCTGCTCTCCATCCATTCTGTGAACAGACTGTATTTGTGCTTGGGATTGCCCAGCCCACGTGTAGATCTTTATACTTGGCCTTGTTATCTTCATGAGGTTTGCATGGGCCCATCTCTCAAGCCTGTCCAGGTCCCTCTGGATGGCACCACTTCCCTCCAGTGTGCCAACGCCTCCACACAGCTTGGTGTCATCAGCAAACTTGCTGAGATGTCATGAACGGACTGACGTAGTTCACTTGTAGAGAGAAGCAGCAATAAATTTATTGATATAAAACAGGGATTTAACAAAGCCTGATAGTAAATGTGACAGTGTTTTAACAAGATTCAAGAAGGCAAGGCACGCTTGGTTATTTACTGCACGGAGGGCAGGGTTAGACAGAGCTGTCAGGGGGACCCTCCTATTGACTAAAGGTTTCAGAAGGTACTCCCTTGCTCTCTAAACTACTTCTCAGAGAGGAGCCTCAGTGCAGCTGGATCCAGTCCTAGTCCCAGACTTGGTCAATGGTTTATGTCTAAAAGATTATATATGCTCAATCAATCCTTTATATCATTTAGCTAAGTTTTCAAGTTCAGCATGCTATTAGTCACTTACCAAGGATCTGTTGCAGCATGGAATCTCTGAACCTCAAGGAGTAACCTTGAGGGAGTTCCTACTCAAGTGGAGATCCTAATGTGGAGTCCGCTGCCATTCAGGAGAGCTCAGAGGTCTTTGGGCTGTTCATTCTTTATGGGGGTAAGATAATTGACCTGTAGTCATATTTGCATATTGAGAACAGAACCAGCATTGCTCAAGTTGGCTCTTGGCTATTGTGTTTTTGTCTGCCTCCCTGAAACCATGCTGAGCCCTGAATGCCACCCTCAAGACTACATGCACCTATTAGGACCACCACGGGTGGTCATTGCTTGGGCAGGGTTATGGGAGATAGAGATCAGTTGGTGCCTTGGGAGGAGGGAGTTCACCATCACATGAGGTTGCACTCAATCCCACTGTCCATGTCACCAACAAAGACGTTAAACAGCACCAGTTGTTCATTTGGTCAATCCAGTACCAACCCCTGAAGAACACCACTCATCACTCCTCAACACTTGGACATCAAGCCATTGACCGTAAATCTTTGAGTGCAGCCATCCAGCCAGTTCCTTATCCACTGAGTGGTCAATCCATCAAATCCATGTCTCTCCAGTTGAGAGACCAGGATGTCATGCAGGAAATTGTCAAATGCCTTGCACAGGTAGAAAACATCTATTGCTCTTCCCTTATTTGCCAATGCTGTAACCTTGTCGTAAAAGGCCACCAAAATTGTCAGGCACGATTTGCCCTCAGTGAAGCCGTGTTGTCTGCCACCAATCTCCTCCTTATTTTCCATGTACCTTAGCAGAGTTTTCAGGAGCATCTGCTCCATGATCTTGCTGGGCACCGAGGTGACACTGACCAGCCTGTAGTTCCATGGTTCTTCTTTTTTACACTTTTTAGAAATGGGATTTATGTTTCCCCTTTTCCAGTCAGCAGGAACTTCACCAGACCGCCATGGTTTCTCAAATATGATGGATAGTGGCTTAGCAACTACATCCACCAGTTCCCTCAGGACCTGCAGATGCATCTCATCAGGTCCAGTGGACTTGTGCACCTTCAGGTTACTCACTTGATCTCAAACCTAATCTCCTCCTACAGCGGGCAGTTCCTCCTTCTCCCAGTCCCTGCTTTTGACTTCTGCAACTTGGGCAGTGTGGTTAGAGCTTTTACCATTGAAGACTGAGGCAAAAGTCATTGAGTACCTCAGCCTTGTTCATGTCTCCAATTACCAGGTTTCCTGTTTCCTTCTGGAGAGGGCCCACATTTTCCCTAGTTTTCCTTTTGTCACTGACATACCTGTAGAAGGCTTTTTTGTTGCGCTTGATGTCATTGGCCAGATTTAACTTGTCTGGGCAGTAGCTTTTCTAACCTGATCCCTGGCTTCTCAGACAATTTCTCTGTATTCCTCCCAGGCTACAGGTCCTGGTTTCCACCCTCTGTAAGTTTTGTTTTTTCTGTTTGAGATTGTCCAGGAGCTCCTTGTCCATCCATGTAAGCCTCCTGGAGCTTTTACCTGACTTCCTCCTTGTTGGGACGCATCACTCCTGAATTTGGAGGAGGTGGTCCTTGAATGTTAGCCAGCTTTCTTAGGCCTCTCTTTCCCCCAGGGTTTATCTCATGGTACTTTACCAAGCAGATCCCTGAAGGGCCAAAGTCTGTTCTCCTGAACTCCAGGGTAGCAAGCTTTCTGTGCACCCTCCTCTCCACCCTGAACTCCCTCAGACTCCACTGTCTCACGATCACTGCAGCCAAAGCTGCCCTTAAGATTGACATTCCCCACCAGCCCCTCCTTGTTGCTGAGAACAAGGTCCAGCATGGCATCTCTCCTCATTGGCTCCTCCATTACTTGAAGAAGGAATTTATCATCAGTGCATTCCAGGAACTTCCTGGCTTGCTTATGCCCTGCTGTTGTCCTTCCAACAGATATCAGGGTGGTTAAGTCCCCCATGAGGATGAGGGCTTGTGAACGTGATGCTGTTCCTGTCTGGCTATAGAGGACCTCATCTGCTCAGGCTTCCTGGTCAATTGGCCTGTAGTAGACCCCCACTATAACATCACTTGTCCCTGCCCTCCCTTTGATCCTGACCCATTAGCTCTTGGTTGACTGCTCATCCATCCCTAGGTGGAGCTCCATGTACTCCAGCTGGTCATTGCCATAGAAGGCAACACACCTTCCTTGTCTCCCCTGCCTGTCCTTCCTGAAAAGCCTGTATCCTTCTGTTCCAACTCTCTAGTCATAGGAGCCATCCCACCATGTCTCCGTCATGCCGGTTAGATCATACCCTTGCAGTCGTCCACGTGCCTCTAACTCCTCTTGTTTGTTCCCCATGCTCTGTGAATTTTCACAGAGGCATTTAAGTTGTGCCCTTGATGAAGCTGACTTCCTGGCTGGAGTGGCTAGTTTTCCTTTAAGCTGCACTCCAGGTGCACTCCTGCTGACCTGCAACTCACCTCCAGGTTTTGGGCCTCTGTTACTGTTATTGGCATCAGATTGGTAGGAGTGAGATGGATTGAGGTTCCCCTTCCCTGGCAATTCTAGTTTAAAGCCCTCTTCACAAGCTTGGCATGCCTCTGACCAAAGATGTTCTTCCCCTTTTTCTATCACTATTATTATTGTTGTTATTATTGTTACTGTCCTTTTCCATTATTTTTCTATTAAATAGTCTTTATCTCAGCCCACGAGTTTGTGGTCTTTTGCCTTTCCCCTCCTTTTCTCCCTCTTCTCCCTGCCCTCTAGAGGGAGTGAGGGGGGAGGCAGAATTGAGAGAGCAGCTGTGCGGGCCTAGCTGCTGGCTGGGCTTAGACCATGACACCCTGTTACAACAGAAGCAGTGTCTCAGGCTGAGCCTACACTTGGGTTTGGGCTGAGGGAAAAACAGCTACATGTGCTCAAGAGCTGGCAAGGCACTACAAAAGTGGACCACAGGCTGCAGTGAGTCCTGGCCTCTGTGAGATTCTTCCCTGGGACCATGGCTGGAAGCTTTATCTAAGGCACAAGGGAACTATTTGGGTTAGAGTTAGGGTTGAGAGAAAGAGAAAAGCTCTCTTGTTGCAAGTTCTCTTAAGTGACTTGGCATTAATACTAGTGGTCTACTATCTGCAATTCTGTAATCTTTCTTTTTACTTATTTGGGTAGAACTTTCCACTCTGGCAACGCTTTTGCTTATGATGCTCATGCTATTAGTCTCAGATTGCTTTTTCTCATTATCTGTGCCCATATACTTAGATTTTGGTGTTTTGATGTATTTACATGGCAAGTATAATACGAGTAGTCTCAGAGTCACCTCTTTTCTCCTTCCTTCCTTTTTGTGTCTTATTTGTGAAGTTTGGCTTCTATTAAAGAAACTAAAGCATAATTCTCAACTGAGTGAATAACAGTCATTAGAATACTTGACAAACATTATGAAATAATATTGTGAACAGAAACTTAACAGCCAATCAGTATGCAAATTTACTCCTGATTAACATAGTTCAATCGGTGCTAATAACATCTTAAATAGTCACAACCAATAGGGAATTTATGCTGCTCCTTATGGAAAATCTATAGAACTAGAGGTAAAACACAACAACAACAAAAGATCGTCATCTTCTTCTTCATCATCTTTATCATTGTCACCTGCTGCACTCGTGAGAGCTCCTAGCAGTGAATCCTCATCTGGGAAAATATTGCACGTCTTCCAGACAGGCCACCTGGGGACAGTTCTCCCTTTTCCATTTCCTCTGTCTCCCTGTCCTCTCTCTCTCCCCCTCTTCCCCCTCTCTGCCTCTCTCCCTCTCTCTGTC
>VZSF01004941.1:132994-148514 GCA_013398295.1 Chionis minor
TCTCTCTCTCCCCCTCTTCCCCCTCTCTGCCTCTCCTCCCCCTCTCTGTCCCTTTTTTTTTTTTTTTAGAGTAGCTTTCATCATCAAGTTGATGTACGCTGTTGGCTAGTCTCCACTAACGGAGCTCTGCATGCAAGCCTGTTGCAGTCTCCTTTGCACAATAGAAGAGGACTGGGCTGTGAGAACATTTTCCTCTGGGCAATAGTTGCTTGTTTTCTAAAGGTCACCAGAAAAAGTTAAAGTTAGGGCTGAGAGAAAGGGAAAGAATAGAGTGAGTTGCAGTATGCGTGAAAAGGTATTTTCAAAGGAAAGACATTATCCTAAAGCTTTTAGTATTATTTTCTCATCTATAAAGTCTCCCTTGTTTCCTTGTTTTTTTTTTTTTTTTTTTTTGCTACTTTCAGCCAGCTCAAGGGCTTAATTTTTTTTCCAAGTTTTGTAGCATTCTTCGTGCTTTTTAGATAACTGCTTTTTATACTCAGGGTCTGGTGTTTAAGGAAGAAATAGTATTACATTTTGCTACAGTGGCTCCTAGAACCTATTTTCAGGGATTGTTATTTATTGTCTTCATCATGAAACGCATATGAAAGAATAGAAATGGTATATTACTGATCTGAATTAAAGAAATTCTATCATGACTACTGAAATAATCTAAGATATGACTAAGGACAGCCTACTTGAGGGCAGCCTAAGGTAAATATTGGAAAAAAGTCTTACGTGGTCTCTATTGAGCAGAAGTCTAAACATACTGTCTTGCACAAACTCCTACCTCTTGGCTACATTAAGTCCTTTGTTTAAACCAAACAGTTTGATCTTGTCATCCATTTTCAGAATAATCAGAGTTCCCTGACTTACATTGTCCTGGTTTGAGGTAAAACAGGACCAATTTTGTTCAGTAACTCTACTTTCTAACTAGGCCTCTTCTAACTGCTGAAATCAGCAGCATATTTTGCAGAAAACTGTTCACTCTCAGAGTGATAAGACGCATGTTTATAGTTGATGTCAAGGCATGATATGTAGGGAGGCTCTTGCTTATACTTATTGCTCTAACAACCAGGGCCAGCCAACTTTTGTTATTTCCTCCATTGGAGGGTTGGAAGTGGAAAAGCATAGAGGGGTTCCATGTGTGGGGAGGAGGGGACAGGACAGGTGACCCAAAACTGACCAACAGGGTGTTCCATCTCATCTGCCTCATGCTCAATATAAAAGCTGAGGGACCAAAGGGTCAGCCCTCTTTCTTCAATGGGTGGCATCTGGAGAGGACTCTGTCTGTTCATCTGCCTTTGATCCCAATCCATGTGTTCCTGAATCCAGATCCAGAATCCAGCTCCTGTCCACCACTGGGCCCACTCTGGGACTTCCCCAGTGCTTGCTGGTGACATTATTGTCATCCTGGGAACTTCATGTGGTTTTGTATATATTTCATTATTTTCTTTTTATTATTTTATTCTTTATATTTCATTAAAGTAGTTTAGTTCTTACTAAACTAGTAAGAACTAGTAACTCCTTTTCTCTCTCTGAGGGAACATCTGTCGCTCTGCCTGTTTGGGTCAATCCAGCCCAAAGCACGACAACAATGTAATTTTTCTTTTATAATTCTCTTCCACGGGAGTTTAGTCCTCCCATATTTGAGCTTTTGTGTTTTTTTCTTTTGAATAGAAGGCAAGAAATGCTATTGCAAAATATAAAAACATGAGCCTGTGTCCCAGAGACGTGCGCACACACACACAGAGTACACCTAACATTGCTAGCCACACAGACTACCACAGCCAGGGCACTGCCTTTAGCTGCAACCCCATGAACACCAACAGCACTCACATAAAGCAGCCCAGTCCTGCTCCTCCTTTCTGGATGATCAGGACTGTAGTGAAAACTCACACACCCTCTTACTCTGTTAATTCACAAACACACAGACAGTCATTGACCCCTCAAATACCCACACAGCCTCTCAGCCCATCTAATGCCCATGGCTGGACCCTTGGGCCCCTTACCCAGCATGCAAGTCTCCTCTGCTCACCAGCTAGTCCAGCCTGATGTTCACTAGCAAAGAGATGCATGCACTTGCACACTTGTCTGACACTGATGTTGCACCCACTCGGTCACAGATCCCTCAACCATTAGCACAAAACCTACATTCATCTAAAATTCATGCCCAGCCCCTGGCTCAGACCTTGTGCCTTCCCAGATGCCACTTTCTTGTTTTCTGGCTAGTCCAGCTTGAGGTTTGCTAGTAAATAACTGTGCTGGTTTTGACTGGGATAGAGTTAATTTTCTTCTTAGCAGCTAGTTACAGATTTGTGCTGAAGACAGTGTTGATAATGCAGGATGTTTTCATTATTGCTGAGCAGTACTTACATAGAGTCAAAGCCTTTTCTGCTTCTCACACCAGCAAGTAGGTTGGGGGTGCACAAGAAGTTGGGAAGAGACACAGCTGGGACAGCTGACCCCAGCTGACCACAGGGATGTTCCATACAGTATGGTGTCATGCTCAGTATATAAAACTGGAGGAAGTAGAAGGAAGGGGGGGGGGGGGGGGGGGGNGGGGGGGGGGAAGTTTGCAGTTACGGTGTTTGTCTTGCCAAGCAACTTACGTGAGATGGAATCCTGCTTTCCTGGAGATGGCTGAACACCTGTCTGTTGATCGGAAATAGTGAATGAATTCCTCATTTTGTTTTGCTTGTGTGCACAGCTTTTGCTTTACCTATTAAACTGTCTTTGTCTCAACCCATGAATTTTTTCACTTTTACTCTTCTGATTTTCTCCCCCATCCCACTCTCTGGGATTGAGCAAGCAGCTGTGTGGTGTTTAGTTGCTGGCTGGGATTAATCCTCAACAATGACCCATGTTCATACATATTCACAACTAAATTTACTCAGGAAAGATAAATGCACCCAAGTCTCTTCAGTTGGTGGCACACAGAGTTACACGCCCTGTGACTCCCAGCTTCTTTTCCAATAGCCTACACGTTTTACAGCACTCACATAGGATAGTGAGGTTACACAGAAAAAAATAATTAAGAATTTAATAAGAAGATAGGCTAGACTGCATGGATCTTATTCAGGGTGCAGTAAGACAAGCATAGCAACCTGCTTACATGTGGTAGGCTCATTTTACCCCCTCCCCCCCTTTTCCCATCTTTCTCCCTCCCTGATCCGCCTGCTTCATTCCTATTCTCTGCCTTTGGCCCTTCTTTTGAAGATACCAAAGTAAGTTTTGCACAGTCTCACAAGCCCCCTCATATATCCCAAAATACTCATTTCAGTCTTGTTTCCCCCTTTATATTAGTGACAAATTCAGGATGAATCTCTTCAAGGTTCATCCTCGAAGAGCTGCTCCTCAAAGAGCCCATCCCTCAGTGGCTGATTGTTTCTGGTCTCTTCCGTTGTCTCCATTGCCATCTGCTCCATAATGTCTGTGTGTGCTTAATTATTCAGTTTCCTTCTTATTTGTTACTCCTTTCATACTGAATAGTCCTTAACCAGATGCTCTTTTATTCCACATAACCTTACAGCTTTGCTACAAGTTCTGCTGAAAATAAATACATCTGAGTGTCCACGAATGAAAAAAAGAGTAAAATCTGAATTTAAAGATATCTTAATTTTTAACATTGGGTATGCACTTTGGTTAAAACATTTAACTTATTTGGAGTTCATTGCATTTCCATAAAGTGAGTTAAGAGGAAATGTTAAATTACTTTTCTTATGGGCTTCATCTTTCTCATCTACAATGGCCTGATCAAGTGCCCATTGAAAATCATTAGAAATACTGTGTTGATTTTACAAGTGCATGTATAATTTTCTATGCTAACTATCAATATCTCCACCACACAACAGGAAATCTGTATCAAAATGCCACCTTATGAATATCTTTTTCATATCGACAGAAATACATAGTATAATGATTTGCAATAGTCGTGACAAGTTCTATTTTCTCATTTCTTTTGCTCTTTTAAGTTTGAAATTTCAGTGTGCTTTCTTAAAGATCTTGGTAAATACAAACACCATATGTTTGTGGAATTTCATTGTGATGTATTCTCATTACAAAAAGATTTTCTTGCATTCATGTTCAGACCTATGACTGCTGTCTGCTGCTTAGAGAATAGTGGCATAGTGTAAGGATCTGAAGGCTTTTATTGCTTATCTTCACGGACAGAGTGTCTTATTTTTTCTCTCTGTAATTAGAATCTTACAGGAGTTCTCTTAAATGAAACAAAGCAGTAAATCAAAGACCATAATAATGTTCTTAATGGAAACTTTTAACATCCTGCACTTTTCTGTGTATATCAGCAATGAGTCAAGCTGTCTGACTATTTTTAGGGACAAGGTCACCTCTTCCACACAGCAGTATAGATCCCCACCGAAATAACTTAACTGAAGTAAAGACAATTACACCTATTTTAATCAAGAGGTATTTATAATCAGAATTAGGTTCTCCTGCATATAAAATAAAGATTAACTAATGGAAAGTCAGGTTAGCAACATGTAAGAGAATAATAATGCCCTGAGAAATTTGTCAGACCTTTGTCATAAATTTATAAGGAGCCTTGGACCTTTGAATGACAAAATCTCCCACAGGGTGAAAAATCTTGGTTCTACAAATACTCTGGGAATGTTTCATCAAAAGGTAATTTGGGTTATGCAAATCAATAAATTACAAGTCTGAATAAAGAATTTTCAGAGTTTTTTGAAGTTTTGAATTCAGCTGCATTACAGTTCTTGTGGCTGCTATATATCATAATATAATCTATACATTTTTTATGTTAATTCCTCGTTAACCATCTCCAAAAGCTGATGAGAATCTTGTGCTTAATAAAGCTCTAATTCATTTTACGTATGTAACTGTGTAAGTACTTTCCAGAATGACTGTGTTCCTATTTCTCAGAAAACTAAGTGGACATTTAGTTTTTATTGTAATAATTTGATACAATTTACCTAAATGTTTTTGAGATTGACATCTATCTGGGGTTTTTTTGTTGTTGTTTTTCTTTATTTCAGTTACTTGGATTATAATTTTATTCTAAATTTCCTTAGCTATTTTGCTAAATGCTAATATCTTTTAGAAATAATTTACTTTAGTTGTTAATATGTTGTTTGGCTTACAAATGCCTGTTTCAGGTTGGGTCTTTAGGAAGTAATGGAGCTATTATTAGTTGCTTCATTCATTATGTCTGAGTAGAAAATAATAAGTTCCCAGGACCATTGCACATTAGTACATAAAGTAAGACAAGGATAACTACTGGCCATTTTGCTGCATGGTAAATTATTTTCCTTTTAATTTATTTTTTAAAACACTCCAGGTATGTTTTCTAATAAAACATACACTAGTTGGTATACTTAAAAGAAGCATATTTATCTGCAGAATAACTTTCTTATGACAGCGAAATTTATTTTAGCTAGTTCTGCAATGTGACATCTTGAAAAAGATGTACTGATTTTTTTTCTGATGTACCATTTTGGTGCCCTTGGTCATACAGGTCAATTCATTCACTGAACAGATCATGTTGAGATTATTTATAGAAAACAATATTATTTAAGAGAGTATATGCCTTTGTCATATATTAAGGTTTTGTGAGCTTAGCAGCTTTTGCACTCATTAAGTCTTTTATTTAAACAAGATGCTAGTTTGAGCACATCACAAAATCACTTTTTCTTGTTCAGTCTTAAGTCACTAGGAAACTGCATGTTACTGTTTCCTATGATGATTCCAACTCACCACTGTGCAGAATAAGATTTTCCACTCTTTAGAGATGACCTACTTTTTTTTTCCAAACCAGTTCTTCTCATTAGATTATTTAAAAAATCATTTTGTTGGATTTGCAATAAGGAAGATTTGTATCACTGTGTTAGCAACATGTCCACATTATTTATTACCAAACCAGTCTATGTAACATTTGAAGCCTTTACTGGATATTTATTATAATCTTTCAATTAATACATTAAGTATTACACAGTGCAATATCTAGACTGATATTTATTTGGATCCTTACCTCTCTACTTTCTCAAATAATTTCAGTAAAGGACAGCATCCTATGGATAAATCCTAAAACTGCCAAAGACATCCTTAATCCTCCCTAATATTAGGAGATTCTGTATGAAGAAAGAGGAGTGACTTTATATGAAATTATTATCTGCATTGTTTAACATAAAACTTCAGATTATTAACAACTAGGATTCCTCTCCTTCAGAACTCACCAGTAAAGAGTAAAACTAACAGAAATTAACTCACAGAACCATTTGGTTTAGAAAGATCAGTGATTTCATAGGTTGTTTAATAAAGACCAGAAAAAAGAGAAATTATGCTAATAAGAAGTAATGACAAATGCTATAATAAAAAGCATAGAATCATAGAATTGCTATGGTTGGAAAAGATCTTTAAGATCATCAAGTCCAACTGCTAACCTAGCACTGCCAAGTCCACCACTAAATCATGTCCCTAAGCACCACATCTACACGTCTGTTAAATACTCAGGGATGGTGACTTCCAACGCTTCTCGAAAGCATAAAAGGAGGCCAAACAGGCTAAGGGGAGAGTTCCCGCCACCAATGATGCCCTGGATAAAGAGGACCGACGAGATGTCACTGGATCCATGGGTGGTGACTATCTGCTTGTACCCCTTCTCTTTTCTTTCTTCCTTTCTTTCTTTCCCTCTACTTTGAGCTCTTGAGTTGTTGTTAAATAAATTGTTTTAGTGAATTGTCAGCATTTGACCTCATTGTGCCTTAATTCCATCTAGGTGATTTAAACTTTAAATTAATGTCCTTGACCTGGTCATGACACAAGCGCTGCTGAAGCTCAGAAATAGAGACTGAGGAAAAGGAATGTCACTCACTCACTATAGGGTATTCCTGCCTTCTTCCTAAGGTTGCCCCACTCAATTTTTAATTGATTTTTGGACAAAGTAACACTGGGTATTTTCAGTCAACATTGCAAGTCAGGACAATTGTTTAACAAGCTCTTCAACTTGTATTCCATCAGCTTCAACATTGATGTCAACACTGGCAATATTATCCTTACTGATTCAAATTATCCTAATCACATTTTTAATCCTATTGACATTTTGGTCAGGGGATTAATGTATTCCCTAACATTTATTAACAAAACAATAACGCTTCAGATGACATCATGTACATGTGTAAGTTATACCTGGTACTACAAGTTCCATGAAGTCTTACTCAAACTTTCATTGATGCATAAGATTATGAAAATGCAGTGTATAACTTAGAAAGCTACTGCTTCTTTTTCTCTGTTTTTTTTTTTAATTTTTGTTTGTTAGCACATTGGAATTGTCAATGAATTTATTTCAAAAGTGGGATTTATTTATTTTTGAGTAGATTTTTTGAAATAAAATTGCTTGGAAAATAGAAGAATTTATGGGAAGAAATGACAGTTTAACTGATCCAGTAGCAAGATTTGAAGATATTCTCAACTTCTTCATGGTACTTTGTGCACAGTCATGTAAGTAGTTAGAAGAGGGTTGTTTGGGCAGTTTAGTTCACATGCACTTCTTTCCTCCAGTTCTTTCCAATAGAAGGCCAAGCAAAGCAACTAAAAAATTACATGCCTCTAGCACTGAAGATACTCTATTTTCCTTATAATGCTGTTCCACTTTTTCAAGGTGGAAGCAGAGGTGAGGCATTTACAACTGAAAAAGTAGCTTGTCAGAATGGCATGACAAGGGACACAGCTATTCGCTTGTTACGTGAATACCAAAAGGTGAATAAGAAAGAATGAACAGAGCTCATCTAACCCAGTATAAAATCTTTCTTTCCTCGTCTCCACTAGAGAAAATATGTGACTGCACTCAGAAACCATTTTCCTGTCTCCTTCTCTACCTGGGTTCCCTACCATCTCCCTGTGACTTATTCATAATCCCAGAAAAAAATAGTTCAAGGATCCTCTGGACGTCACCTAAGCTAACCGCTACACAAACTAGGGCCATTAAGATCAAGTTGCTTATGGATGTGTCCAGTTGTCATGATTAGAATTTTGAATTATCTCCAGAGATATATGGAGATTCTATAATCTCCATGGGCAGCCTGTTAGAGTATCTGATCACCTCCGTAGTAAAAATTGCTCCCAACCAATATGAACGTGTTTTATAATAAAATTTGCTGTATTTGTAAATGAGGGGACAGTACTAATGTCATTCAGCAAAACTTCAGTAAGTCTTTGAGAGTCTATCATAATATTCCTGTATCTAAGTTAGGAAATTATGGCCTGAATGGATGGATAACTGCATGGGTAAAAATTTTTTTGGGAGATCAGAATCAAAGGGTAGTGTATACTATAACCAAGAGGATAGTGGTGTTCCTTAGGGGACCATTCAGGAACTTGTCCCATTTAATATCATAGAATCACAGAATCATAAAATGGTTTGGATTGGAAGGGACCTTAACTATCACAGAATCACAGGGGTTGGAAGGGATCTCTGTGTATCATCTAGTCCAACACCCCTGCCAGAGCAGATTCACCTAGAGCAGGTTGCACAGGATGGTGTCCAGGCTGGTTTTAAATGTCTCTGGAATTGGAGATTCTACCACCTGTCTGGGCACCCTGTTCCAGTGCTCTGCCACCCTTAAAGTAGAGAAGTTTTTCCCCATGTTCAGATGGAACTTCCTGTGTTCAAGTTTGTGCCTGTTACCACTTGTCCTATCACTGGGTACCACTGAAAAATGACCATCTAGTTCCAATGCCCCCTGCCATGGGACAGGACACCTCCCACTAGACCTGGTTGCTCAAAGCCTCATCCAGCCTGGCCTTGAACACTCCCATGGGTGGGGCATCCACAACATCCCTGGGCAACCTGTTCCAGTGTCTCACCACTCTCACAGCAAAAAATTTCGTCCTAATATCTAACCTAAATCTACTCTCTTGCAGTTTAAAACTGTTACCCTTCATCCTATCGCTCCACTCCGTGATAAAGAGTCCATCCCCATCCTTCCTGTAGCTCCCTTTAGGTACTGGAAGGCCACTATAAGGTCTCCCTGGAACCTCCCCTTCTCCAGGCTGAACAACCCCAACTCTCTCAGCCTGTCTTCATAGGCGAGGCACTCCAGTTCTCTGATCATCTTCATGGCTATCCTCTAGACTCACTCCAACAGGTCCATGTCCTTCTTCCATTGGGGGCTCCAGAGCTTGACACAATACTCCAGGTGGGGTCTTATGAGAGCAGACTAGAGGGGCAGAATCACCTCTCTCAACCTTCTGGCCAAGCTTCTTTTGATGCAGTGCAAGATGCTTTCAGCTTTCTGGGCTGCAAGCGCACATTGTCTGTTCATGTTGAGCTTCTCATCCACCAATACCCCCAAGTCATTCTCTCAAGGCTGCTTTCTATCAATCCTCCTCCAAGCCCTTATTTGTGCTTAGGATTGTCCCAACCCAGGTGCAGGATCTTACACTTGGCCTTATTGACCTTCACGAGGTTTGCACAGGCCCAGCTCTCAAGCCTATCTAGGTCCCTCTGGACGGCATCTGGTCCCTGAGGCCTGTTATCCACACCACTCAGCTTGTTGTTGTCAATAAACTTGCTGAGGGTGCACTCAGTCCCACTGTCCATGTCACCAACAAAGACATTAAACAGCACCAGTCCCTCCCAATACCAAATCCTGAGGAATACCACTTGTCACTGTTTGCCACTTGGATGTCAAGCCGTTGACTGCAACTCTTTGAGTGTGGCCATCCAGCCAGTTCCTTATCCACTGAGTGGTCCATCCATCAAATCCATGTCTCTTCAATTCAGTGACAAGTTTGTCATGTGAGACAGTGTCAAATGCTTTGTACAAGTAGATGATGTCAGTTGCTCAAGGCCACCAAATTTGTCAGGCATGATTTACCCTTAGTGAAGCCATGCTAGTTGTCACTGATCACCTCCTTCTTTTCCATGTGCCTCAGCAGAGTTTCCAGGAAGATCTGCACCATGATCTTGGTGGGCACAGATGTGAGACTGAGTGGCCTGTATTTCCCTGGGTCTTCCTTTTTTTCCCTTTTTAAAAAGTGAGGATTATGTTTCTCCTTTTCCAGTCTGTAGGAACTTCACTGGACTGCCACAACTTCTCAAATATGATGATATCCATATCAGTGACCCAGAGGAGCTGACAGAGTGAATTCTCAGCAAATTTACAAATGACAAAGTGTGAGTGAGGGAACAGCCAACACTGATGAGGGCAGTGCTCTGACAGTGCTCTGACAGTGGTCCTGGTCTGATACGGGGCTTAGGCTAGATGACCTCGAGTTTCCTTCCAACCCCTGTGATTCTGTCATTGTTTGTTGCTGTTCAAAGGGACTTACACAGGATTNTTCCAGTCTGTAGGAACTTCACTGGACTGCCACAACTTCTCAAATATGATGATATCCATATCAGTGACCCAGAGGAGCTGACAGAGTGAATTCTCAGCAAATTTACAAATGACAAAGTGTGAGTGAGGGAACAGCCAACACTGATGAGGGCAGTGCTCTGACAGTGCTCTGACAGTGGTCCTGGTCTGATACGGGGCTTAGGCTAGATGACCTCGAGTTTCCTTCCAACCCCTGTGATTCTGTCATTGTTTGTTGCTGTTCAAAGGGACTTACACAGGATTACAGGAACCTTACGAAATTTATCAAGAACAAGTAGGAGATCTTGCACCTCACAAAGAGCTTCCCCTGGCAGCAGTACAGGCTGGAGATTGACTGCGGGAGGAAGGAAGCTCTGCTGAAAAGGTTCTTGCAGTCCCAGAAGGCAGCAAACTAATCATGAGTCATTGGTGTGTCCTGCAAGCATAGGGCCAAAGGCATCCTGGGCTGAGTTAAAAGGAATCCAGGCGGTAGATTGAGGGATTTTCTTTCACTTGAAACTTGTTGCACAGCATCTAGAATATTGCAATCAATTTAGAGACACCTAAGACAAGAAAGTTGTTGACAAATTGGTTTGACTACCAAGATACTTGGGGACTGCAAAACTTGTTTTGTAAGGGTTGAGGGAGCTGGGTTTCTTTAACTTTGAGGAAAAACCACTTTGCAGGAAGGACTTAATGTCATTTACCTGCTACCTATGAGAATAGTCTCAAGAAGACAGAGACAAAATCTTTGCAGAAGTACATGATAGGGAGACAAGAACCAGGAACAATTCATAAAGAAGGGGCTCCAATTTAATGCAGAGAGAATCATTTTCCCCATGAGGACAGTCAGGCAGTGAAAGAGTTTGCCAAGGAAGGTTTTACAGTTTCCTTTCTGGGAGGTTTTTAAGACTCAGTTGGATAAAGCCCTGAACAACATTGTCTGACCTCAGAGCTGGCCCTGCTTTGAGCAAGAGGTTAAAATTGAGAGCTTCTGAGGCACCTTCCAGCATGGATTTCTTTATGGTCATATAATCCTATGACTCTATAGGATAGAGAATGAACTGCTTCAACACTCTGTTTGAAACTTTTTTCCTACCACATTATCATATTCCTGGCTATGATAACTGCCATTTTCTCTTATTGCAGAACAGTCCAGAAGAGTTTGAGCTTGAAAAAGAAAGGATGACTGTGAGTTTTATATATATGTTTTAGTTCTAAGAACTTATAATTTTGTTTCTATGTCTATCGAGTTATCTAGCCTTATGTCCTGAACAGAGAAGTGACTGGTAGAGATAGTAAAAATATTTTCACAAAACCATTTTTTCCTGCAGAATTTTTTGCTCTGTCAAAGTAGAAATATTTCATAAAGGCAGTTTAAATGTCAGCACAATTCTTCCAGAAACCTGTCCGCTTTATTTAGTACTGAAAAAGTTTCAACTACCAGAGTCTAGAAGTCAAGGGCTGGTGGTATTTATTCGCAGGAGACTAACATGTGGAATGTGTTTCTAGCTGGACATATGTTCCCTCATAAACACTAACCAAGCCTCTGAACTTTCAAAATCTTCCACAAAATGGAATTAAGTGCTTTTTTAGTGACTTTCATGAGCCTTTCTATGACCAGGAAGCAGATCTGACCATGTACTCCTCTTTTGGATCCATATTACTGTATCACAAAAGCTATATGGACATCCCAAAATTCTTGCATCTAGCTCATGTTGCACAACAGCATAGAATCGTATAATTATTTAAGTTGGAAAAGATCCTTAAGATCATTCAGTCCAACAGCAGATGTATTGTCTGTTCACTCTTTAATAGTTTCATCTGGGGAAGGATTCGGCTGATGTTAATGGGTTTTTTATCCTTTTTCTTTTAGTTTTTGATCCTGTTAACACACAGGATGCTGCTAATGAAGCAGCAGTTAAGATCACTAAAAAGAGGCTAATGCTTTGTTATTAAGTACCATATACTGACAGTTTAGCACATGGAGAGGAAAAACATTTTGGATTTTTTTTCTGATAACCTAGTCCTCATATGTTGAAGGATGAAAAAGAACAAATAAAAGAAGACATTGCTTTGTGTTGCATCATATGTATGATGCATGAATGTAGGGTTCAGATCTTTCACATATTTCTCAAATAAAAGGTGAGTTGACAAAATAAAGCTAGCTATGCCAGGGTCATGACATCCCATCTAGGAAGGTATCCAGGTCTTACCCACAGAAGTAACAAGAACTATGATAAAGAACAAAGTTTTACATGTAGCTGGTTATTTTTATTGTGGTATAATGAAACTATTTTAATTTTTAGAATGAAAACATAGAGTTAAGGCATGAAGCATAGAATTATGCTACTAGACAGAAAACGTCTTGAAAAGGTATTAAGGTTTTTTGAGCTATAGGGCTACTCGACTAAGTTCATTTTAGGTGTCAATGTTATGGCATTTGATATCGAAAATTTTTCTTTTATTCATGGTGTATTTGTAAAATTTAACATTGCGTGAGATCACAGCTTTCAGAAATTGATGAATTCCACCCCTTCAAGTATTACTTACATTGTGTTGGTCCATAGTTCTGCTACATAATGGGGGAAAGTTACTACGGTATTTTCTAATTCTGCTTTAAAAAAATAATGTCATATTTTTACAAAGACTATTATAATCCCTGTATTTTTAAGACTAATTTGGTCTTCTCAATGTAATAAGCCCAGTCTTTTTCAGACAACTGCACCTTATCTTCCATGAACACAGAGGCACTTACAAGTTTTACTTCACACATATAGCATGCTACTGCAGATACTATATACCCTTATTACCATAAACATTTACATTTTGCAGCTACCTACAGACAAGGTCTTTCTGCAATTATGGCTTAATATGTTGTAAATATATTCCAATTTGAAGCAATAAATGTTTTATGAGGATGCAATACTTGCAAAATTGACAACTACACAAGTAAAGGGATATATGAGTATATATATATACACACCTCTACATATTATATATGCACAATATTTATTATATTATATACAATACAGCATATAAACTACATATTGTAGACATAGACTATATTATATATAGTAACATAGTAGTTATACATAGTATATGTATATAGTACATAGTGTGTTTGCTATATATTCAATCCCATGCGACACTGCAGGCTTGGGGAAGAGTGGCTGGAAAACTACCCAGCAGAAAAGGACCTGGGAGCCTTGGTCGGCAGCCGGCTGAATATGAGCTAGCAGTGTGCCCAGGTGACCAAGAAGGACATCGTCCTGGCTTATA
Organism: Chionis minor; assembly: GCA_013398295.1. Taxonomy (NCBI): domain Eukaryota; kingdom Metazoa; phylum Chordata; class Aves; order Charadriiformes; family Chionidae; genus Chionis; species Chionis minor. The sequence goes on from VZSF01004941.1 coordinate 146,590, forward strand.
TCAGAAATAGGGTGGCCAGCAGGACTATGGAATTGATCATCCCCCTGCACTCAGTAGTGGTGAGGATGCACCTCAAGTAATGTGTTAAGTTTTTGGCCCCTCGCTACAAGAAAGACATTGAGGAGTTGGAGTGTGTTCAGAGAAGGGCAGCAAAGCTGGTGAAGGGTCTAGAACACAAATCTTATGAGGAACATCTGTGGGAACTGGGGTTGTTTAGCCTGCAGAAAAAGAGGCTGAGGGGAGACCTCATTGCCCTCTAGAGCTACCTGAAAGGAGATTGTAGCAAGGTGGGGGTTGGCCTCTTTTCCCAAGTAACAAATGATAGGACAAGAGGAAATGGTCTTTTGCAACTTAAACAATTCTATGATTCTGTTGATAGAGTGTCTATAATATATATTGTATATATTTTGGTTTCCTATTAAGAAAACTAAGGAAAATTTCACCACTACTGGCTTGATTTTACATTAGATATATGCATGGATATATATAGTTTATTATTTATTATACAATATATATACACTCTGTGTTTGTATATATATACACACAGTACGTATATAGTACTTATATACACACTGTATATAGTATATATAGTGTGTATATATACTATACTATACTATACTATACTATACTATACTATACTATACTATACCATACTATACTATATATAATATGTATATATAGTATATATATATACTTCTCAGTATCTTCTGGACATGCTTAGGAATGATATATCTGCCTTAACTGGTTCCGCAACTATCATCTCTTTAGCTTTCTTAATTGCTTTTGTCACTTTGCATCATTTTCTGGAGCCCATGGCTGTGGTGAGGACGCTGCCTGTTCTGATTTTTATTGTGCTATATAATCTCTTTCCCAAAGAGAAATTGACAGTTCATCTTAACTCATTAGCATATAGTAAGTATCAATTTCTTAATCTACAAGAAAGCTCTGTACTCCAGGCCAAACATACTATTTTTGGTTTTGACTAATGACACATTCCATCATCATCTTATTTTAGAACCACAGACATGACTGTTATTGTGCAATTAGCCTTTTTTAGATTTGTTTAGATACAAGCTATAACATGTTGAGATAGTTTCAGCATCCAGAGGAGGTAATAAAATGGGAAAACAGAGTTACTTTATTGGAAATACATTTTATTTAATCAGTCTTACATCTAATATAGGTCTTGCTTCATCTTTGGCAGTCTTTGACTAAAAGGCAATGTAAAAATAGCAGTAGTAAGTCTAGTGAGAGTTTTTCATTAATTTTCTCTTTGTCCATCACTTTAGAGATAAGTGTTATATTCTACATAACATTGACAGCAGCAGACTGTCATGACCTTATGTGTCATTTAAAAATATATTTTACAAATAAAATCAGAAATATAAATTTACAAGTTTCAAAATATTTTTACACTTTGATTTTGGTTTAAGAGATACAATATGTTAATTCTACCTTAATAAAAAAATGTTATAAAAAAGCATGTAAATGATAATTTTAGCAGATAATTTAAATAAAATGGACTCTCTTCATAAAAATTTTTTAATTTCCTGTCCCAAAGTGTTTCTCTCCAAAACCTTTTTTGGATCAAACAACTTTTCAAGCAATAACTCAAAGGATAAGAGTTGGAGGAACAAAAATTTTTGTCAAGAAATGAGTATAGGTGGGATGAATGGGTTAAGCTGGTCTGAGGGCCTGGAAGATAAAGTCACATCAGCTTAGAATCATAGAATGGTTAGAGTTGGAAGGGACCTTAAAGATCATCAAGTTCCAACCCCCCTGCCATGGGCAGGGACACCTCTCACTAGAGCAGGTTGCTCAAAGCCCCATCCAGCCTGGCCTTAAACACTTCCAGGGATGGGGCCTCCACAACTTCCCTGGGTAACCTGTTCCAGTGCCTCACCACCCTCACAGTAAAGAACTTC
>VZSF01004941.1:154659-213359 GCA_013398295.1 Chionis minor
ATTTTTTTTTCATTGCACTATGATAATATATTCAATTTTAAATCATTAGCTGTATGGATTTTTTTCCATAAAGTATGGAATATATAGATAAAATAGATGTGAAAACACAGTATTTCCAAATTATAACTTCCTCTTGCCTTGTAGGTCTGCTCCAATGTTCATTGAAGTCTGTTAGAATCCGTCAACTTCAATGGGATTTCACCACACTTTATGCATGCATTTTCACAAAATGCTGAAAGAATAAACTGATGTGATATGGTCTAGATTTAACTAGCATGGATTGAAAAATAGACTCATATTTTTGATATATGGATCTGATTACTAATGTTACTGTAAACTGCATTTTTTATTGGAAATATGATTAAATTATGCTTTCACATTTGAAACAAATGTAAGATGGTCACCCTTTTGAATGATCTTGAACAGTAAGGAACATAACCACATGCCAAAGCTCAATTCGTACTAGCTTCTTGATTGCAAAATTTGTCTAGTTGTATCATTGACAAAACAAATATAGAAACATTACTATTTGTGGGTATTGTTAATGGAAACAGAGAAAAGAAACTGGACTTGGAACATGAAAAGGAAGGAAAATGTGAAGCAGGGAAGAAAATTCATTAACTAAGAACATGACTTTTAATTTTTTTTTTTTCTGTGACGTGAAAGGAGTAAGTTGTACTTGCTGATTTCTAAATACTACATCCTGGACTTAAAAAATTAACTGTTCTCAGAAAAATAAAATACTAAATGGGGTGAATAAATGAAAAAAGGTACAAACTCATGAGAAAAATGTAGCATATGTCTGTTAAAGAGAAGTCAGTGACCTATTTCTCCTGTAAGTTTAGCTCTTATTTTCTATCTATATCTTTTTTTAACCCAGTCCCTCTATTATAGTTTTTATAAAGCACAGAAATACTGATAGTGGATGCTCCTCCAATATATGCAAATATGTTTTATGTTTTAGAATAACCTCCTTTTTTAAAAAAGCAAATAAACTATGAGTAGCACTCATGGAGTGCAGCAATTTTTTTTAAAAATTCTCCGTGGTATACACGAAGAAGAATTCTGATCCAGTTTATGAAAAACAAAATCAAAAGAAAATAACCACAACCCATTCTTGTCTATCATCCTCAGGAAAAGGTGACCCAGTATATCCTGAAAAGTGTGCTTTAATTTTTTTTTTAATTTCTTTTTTTTAATCAGTGAACTATGTGTGCACTGTGTTGTGTGTCAATTTCCGGACTTTGAAGACATATCATTATCACGTTATACCATTGTGCAAACAGTGTTCAAGTTGGGGTCAAATCGTACCGCTTTCCCTTCCACAGACTTTGCATTTGTATCATACATGGGGTTTTCAAAAGCAGCTTGTCCATTATTATTTTCATGTACAGAGCATCCTGTATACTGTGTTTTAGGTGCAGTCCTGTAGAAGAAAGACAGAGTACTTGTAACTAGAGTTCTCCTCACTCATTTGATGTGGTTTAAGAATCTGAACAGAGTTTAGCTCCTAATTCAAACATCAGGAACTAAATATAACGTCTTTTTTTTTTACAATATCATACAACTAAGAATTTGTACTCTATCAAAGTTCAAGGGATTTATGGTTCATTTAAAATGGTGTTCACTTAAAAACTTAGTTAACAACCAGACAAAAGGTAGGTATTTCCACTTGAATGATCAGATGATAAATAGTTAAAACAACAAAGTCTCGTAAACGTGCAATTCCCCAGTGAGATGACAGATTTTCTTTTTCAGTTTTCAATCAGTTTATCAAGAATGAATTTATAGCTGGAGCATTTACTTTTTCACTGGATAACTCAAAATATCAAAGTTCAATCCCTTGAAAACTTTTCATCTATATTGCTACGCAAAATGCATACTGTGTTGTAAGTCATCAATATAAAATGTAAAGACAAGTGCTCACAGCAAACTCTTAATAGCAAATGTACAAAAAAATTACGTGAGCATTTTTCCTTACGCTTAAGCAGTTCAAAAACAAGTGATACCATTGAAAAATGATGGTACATGTTTAAATGAATGTTAACCTGCAGAGAATATTACAATTATTATTGTCAGGCTATCAGATGTAAAGCACCATTTTGACAGTAGGAAATGAATTGTCTTGTCATTAAAGTGATTAAATTTTCTTTGGAGCTACAGGACAAGATTACCTGACAGTAAATCCAAAGAACTAATACTAGTTGCCATAACATGAACAAAGCTGTTGAATTTAAGACTAATGAAATTGAGAAGACTAGTGGCTATGTAACATAATTGCATATGAACTAATAATTTCAGATGCAGAAACAGTTCCATAATGAAACCTCTCAATGACATAGTACTTGCATATACTTCCAAGCCAATAAACAGAGCGGACATTAAAATAAATTACTCAAGATATGACTCATAATTCTGTCACACGTAAAAAAAATGTAATACAGGCAAACTACTGTAAGTACCCACAAAGTCTATTCATTATATTATTCTTCATACGCTAAAGATTAATAGCATCTATTTTGTTAAAGAGAGGAATTAATAATATTTTAAATAGGTAGGAATGAAAGTATAACAGTACAATAAACTGATCTCAGTCATGTAGAACTTAATGGAGGTAGGAAGAGCTGTCTACATGCATATTTTGCAAATATTTTGTGGTTTTACAGAAAACTTTATTTATACTAACAAAGATTGAAGGCAATAAAACCACCAAGCCATAGAGGAATTCTATATACATAATTTGTACTTACCTTTGTTTATAAAGATAAAAGCCAAAACCAGCAAATATAAGGGCAAAGAAAGGCACAAGGATAGCAATGGCCACTGAGCTACTATTTGTACCATGTGGTGGATTAGAAGAATTTGAACCCTCAGACATGTTAAGACCTAAAAAGAATAATAAGAAAAAGCAAGCAATATAATATATGTGTCTGTTAGTCTGGCACATGCTACTCCATAAACTTCAGAATTCAGTAGCACCTTATGATTGGATAATAATGAGTGTAGCTGTATACATAAAGCTGGGATTCAAATTTTGAATCTTATTTATACAAATTAATGTACTATGTTACAATAAGTCATATTTTCATATTTATAGTAACACATATGTTTGATGATATTGCTGATTATATTTGTATATTTCAGAAATTAATAAATATTGCATGTGTAAAAAACAAACATGATTTAAAGGAAAGAGTAAATCACATGAAGAGGCAAACTGAATATTCTTCATGTTGATTTCACTAGGCGCTGCTATTGATACATAAAGTAAAAGAGATAGGAACAATTGTGAAGAGCTAAAGGCAGATACTGATGAAAAAATAAGAATATTATCTCCTGCGTGGTTGAGGAACACATTATCTAGGTTATCTACACAGAGAAGATGTACAGCTATTTAATGTGAGAAAAGGAATACCAATGCAGCTTCTAATGTAATTTCTAGGCTTTGAACGGGATCTTTTAAGAACTGCAAAGGTCATAATGTTTTCTGACTTTCTTGATCTTACAAGGGAATATATAGAAATAAATAAAAAAAACCCACAAAAAGCCCACCAAAAGCAAATCAACCAACCAACCAAAAAGATACAAACAGATAATCAATTTACTAAAATACAGAAAAATAAATTAAATGTTCAGAAAAATAAACTAAATGTTGTGTGAAAAAATGTATGGGAACACCAATCAAAATATTTTGGCTTAGAGAAATTATTTTTCTGTTTGTGTAATGAAGTAATGAAGTGGTAAAAATGCTAAACAAAATCTGTCCAGTGATTGCAGACATCTCCATAACTGTATTATTGACAGTGTTAAATACAATTAATTCTTGCGTAGTATTTAAACTTGAGTGAACCATTCTGTTCCTAGAAGATATAAATCACTAAAAAGTACCTTCAATATATTACAGAAAAGAATCTCACAAGTAGACACACCAAAAAACCAACTATAAAAACACTTTGCCAAGGAAGTCTTACATTTTAATTTTTGGTAGATGAGTTTCAAATATTTTGAAGAAGTTAATAAAGGGACGATAATTTTAAAGGAAATTTTTCTTCATAAAAGATATTTCTAAAAATTTCTTTTTATTGAATTTACATATGTAAATACAGTGGAAATCAAGATCCCAAACAGTGCATTTTATGGTGACTTAGAACTGTGAAAAAATAAAAATTTGCCTGTACCTCATACATTCATTAATAAATCCTTCCAGCACATTCAAGAATTAAATAATTTACTGAAAAAATAAGTGGCCAATACTTTGCACTTGAAAGAACCTAATTTTGCACCCAAACATAGGAATTTTATCTGAAGAGAACCACTCTACCTATGGAGACATTGCACTAGTGAAAAGTAATTCCTGTTCTAAAACATTCTCAATAGTGTTTTATCATTCAAGAGTTCAGTATTAACTAGACTCAAATTCTTGTTGAAGGAGAAGTATCACAGTTCTTAAGACAGTATTAGAAAAGTAAATTAAATTATTTTTCTTAAAAAGTGCAAGGAATGTTGCTACTAGAGCTCTGATACCAGAGCTGTCTTCTCCAAGAAAGGATTAATATAGAATATTAGTTTGGTGTAGAACTGAATGTTTAGAACAAAGAAGTCAATTTTGGGGAAATAAGTGCTTATTAAGTAAGTAAGATTTTATTCTTCTTAAGAGTAGCATAAAGATTTACTTGCAAATATTTAGCAGTTTTACTCTTCTAGCAAATGTTTAGGTGAAATGTTTCAGCACCACGAGTAAGAGATCAATTTAGCAGAGCATTCTATAGCATGGGCTTTCTATATGGTTATTAAGATGTGAAACGAAGTGCATTTTACACATATTCATAGAAAAACATTGCTCAAAACATTACAAATGTATAGTTATTCTAAGCAGTGCATTGCAAGACATCTGTGACTGAGAAAATAATTTTGACAAATCACAAGTCACAGCTTCTGACAAAACACTCCTTGCAAGTGCTACTTAAATGAGATTTTAAAGACATCAATATCTCAATATTCTGTAAAATATTAATACTGGTAACTTCCTTCAGATCCCCTCATACTACTGAACATAATAAAACTGAATATGGAGCAATGAACTGGCAAAAAGAGTTTGCTGAATACCTAATCTTTGAAGTCCAAATTGTCCATAATCTTTACCCTGGATGAATCCTTGAAAAACATATGTTGCTCCATCAGGTTCAGCAGAAACCTGTAAAGAAAAATATTTTGAATTAAATGGGAAAATGTTGTTACAAATGGCTATTTGGAGGTGAGATATCCTAATATGCTTGACTGGTAGTTTTTATTCCCCATTAAAAACACCCTTTCTTTTCTAGGAAATCTATGAAGTTCAGAAGAAAAGACAGAACTGTTAAAGGCACACCTTAGACATGGTGGCTTATGGTCACATATACCACCTTATACTGCATTTAACGGTATCATTTTTTAAAACCAACTTAAAGTTTCTGCTAATTCAAGATGTCAGTATTTCTAAGCATCTTACATACTTCATAATTATCCAATTTGATTAGGAAGTAGATGGCAAAAGTTATGCTGTAGATAATCCTAAGGATACAAGTATTGAGGTTTTAATAATTATTTTAAAAGTAAATAAAAAGACCTTGCATTCAGTTGGCAGTTCATTTGTTCTTTGTCAGTGGATATCCCAACAATGACTTAATTATACAGCTGTAGACCAGAAGACTATTGAATGAAGTTTTGGTACAAGAGCAAAATATGCTAGTATAAACTAAAAGACTTGTGGGAGGGAGGAAAGTGTTGTAATCCTATGTACAACTCCCTTATTAGGCTAAATACATTCTAAACTAACACATTGCACATTGTGTTCAGATTTAGAGGCACTTGCTTCCCAGGACAGTATTAGGTTTAAATTCAGTGGTCCTGGGGCAGGTTCCTTCAAGATTTTCTCTTAAGCTTCCCTTTCTCAAGGCAACACTATTTCTTCAGAAATGACCTGAAGCTATGTTTTCACTGAAAAAAGTATTCATTCTCAGGTGAATTTCTTACGTGGGGGTAAAGCAGCCTGTTTGAATTATTCCAAGATATTTAAAAAAAAGAAAAAAGAAAAAAGAAAAAAGAAAAAAGAAAAAAGAAAAAAGATGGTCAAATAAGAACAGTATCTAAATAACACATGGAATTCAGGGACTGTAGTCTGTACTTCTGACCATTCAGAAGTCTGAAAGTAAATTTCTTGTGTTTACCATATTTTTTTTCACCTCAGGACCATGCTCATGAAGTCTAAAGTTTGTACAAACCAAGGGAGTTGAGCCGTTTTACCAGTATATTTATTGTTTAAATGGTTCAACATTTTTTGCTTTGGTTTTGCACCCTTTTTAAAAATTATTATTGAAGTTTTGCCACAAGTTATTCAATATAAATTAATGCATATGCTTCAATGTACATCTCTTCTTTTGTCATGTGCACCCATATTGGTGTCCCTGTAGTTCTTTACCAGTAGGTGAGACATAAGAAAACAGAGAGATTCCTTTGAAAACGAGAGAGTCAACTAGGAATGTATGACAGTTCATCATCACCCAGATTATTTTAGGCCTTTTATTTTCTGAAAAATCTACTTTCATCTCTGGCAAATAAAGTGTCTCAGGTCCCCACACATTCAGCTTTTTCCAGTCTTAGCATTATCTTGGGCGATGTTTGTTTTTCCTGTCTGTTCTCGGAAAGAATTTCCTTTTCATGATTTAAACACATCCCAGCCACCTGGGTTGTTTTTTCTTCTTTTTAGCTCTCCTCCTCTCAGCTATAAGCTCTCTTCTTCTCCCTTTTGAAGAATAAGCTCAGCCCTAGAACTTCCAAGGGTCTTAATGCTTAATTGGAGCAATGTATTTTGTTTTCCCCAACATGTAACATTTCGGTTTTTTCATGGTATTTCTAAAAATATCACCAAGTAGTAAAGCATGACTGCTAACCTAGTGATAAAAATTGCTATTATACTAATAATATATATTATAATTTATTATAAATTGATATACTATCATGATGATAAAATTTCTCAGTATATTGGAATAAAATTCAAAGATAAGAGAAAGGCTTCTGTGTTAACATTAATTATAATTGTGCCTACACAGTATCACAATTCCCATATTTTCCCTCTGCTTGGTTATCTCACAATAAAATTTTAATTTCATTTAATGAATCAGCATTGCTAACAAGATTCCATTTGATATGTCTCAGGATTTTTTGCATATAGAACATCACCATGTTTTGAATTAAAAAAAAAAATCTTTCTCTCTCCTTTGTAGCAGAAATATACTCACAAAACCATCCATAGCCCATTTTTCATCTTTCAACTTGCTCACAGATGTATGGGAGGGTGCTTTAATGAGATATATGTGGAGCATTAGCCGAGCTTCCTGGCTTTTATACACTCCTGTAGAATAAAGTTTAAAAAATTTATATTTGTATTGATTAGAGAAATAATTTCATCTTTAAGAATAAGCATTTGATCTCCTGCCTTAAATAGGGAAATCAGGAAAAATATGTAACGTTACTAAAATTTTAGTTTAGCAATATGCATTCTTTTTGTGAAATTATTTCAGTTATCACAGGATTTCAACAGAAACATTTAGCTTAGCCTGTAGAGAAGACAGAAGGGAAACCCTATACACACAGCTATTACGTAACAGTTATGGTTACAAACCTCAGACTGAACAAACATTGAAAGTAATCTGATTTGAGTTGAAAAATACTGTTCTGAATCAGGCAGAATGTATTTGAACCTCGCATCCCCACTTTCAATATTTGTAATTTAGTCATCAGGTAAAGAAGGTGATAACAGGAACATTCATATCTAAATTTGTTTCGAAAACATGGTGCTAAATTAGAAATGTTAAATTTGAAAATATCTCAAAAAATGGAATTGCTGTTCATCAGTGAATATTACGAGAGTTTCTTCCACACAATAGGGCTTGTATATAACCTTTACTTTGTAGGCATAATTAATTGACTCATTTTAATTCCTGCAAAAGAAATATTTAGAACCCAAATAACCTTATTTGCTAATTTGGAGAATGAAAATAAAAGAGTATGATATGCTTACTGATTTAATCTTCTATTATCAAGACAATGATTAATAGTGAAAATGCAGTCAAAATTTTTTTCCACCCTCATTTTTAACCATTGTTATCAATTAATGTTTTAAACCTTCAAATTTTAAATAAAAGACTTCTCTAGTATGATCATTTCCTTTCTGGCAGAGCACTAAAATTACTGTTAATTTCATATGGAGTCTTGTATTTGTAGAATCACACAAGGTTATATTGCATTTCACATGAACAAAAGCTAATGATGGTTAAAACTTAAACAGCAACAAAACTAAAACCAAAACCAAGAAAAGAAAAAACAAAAACCAAACAACTATACTTCCACCTCCAGAAAATTCCACCAAACTGAAATTAAAATTCATTGATTTTTTTACTCAGTACATCACAGAACATACTTCATACTGTAAATGAATTAGACTTAAACACTGTCTTCCATCCCTCCTTTTTTTAAATTTATACTGTCTAACAAATGTGGATTACTTCAGGCTAGATTTAGTTAGCATATGTTAGCTACACATTAACTAAACTAGGTCTCTTTTTATTAATTGAAAAGTCCAGTAACATGGCAGTACACTTAATTTTGGTTATTTCCCTTTTTTATGTTCATCCAAATTCTGTGATGTGAACAAGAACTGAAGGCAACACTGAGTCATAAAAGGCACTGGCTCTCTATTGGATTTACATGGCAAGGTTTTGGTAGTGGAGGGGCTACACAGGTGGCTTCTTTAAGAAGCTGCTAGAAGCATCCCCGATGTCTGATATAGGCAATGCCAGCCGGCTGCAAGATGGACACGGCCAAGGCTGAGCCCATCAGCAATGGTGGTAGTACCTCTGTGATAATGTATTTGAGAAGGAGCAGGTTTGCTGACAGGATTTATGGCCCGGTGGGAGACCCATGCTACAGCAGTCCATTTCTGAAGGGCTGCACCCTGTGGAAAGGACATGTGGAATGAACCCATGCTGGAGCAGTTAATGAAGAACTGCAGCCGGTGGGAAGGACACGCGTTGCAGAGGTTTGTGGAACACTGTCTCCTGTGGGTGGGACCCCACGCTGGAGCAGGGGAAGAGTGTGAGGAGTCCTCTCCCTGAGGAGGAAGGAGCAGCAGAGACGACGTGTGATGAACTGACTGCAACCCCCATTCCCTATTCCCCTGCTCCACTCAGAGGGGAGGAGGTAGAGAAGCTGGGAGTACAGTTGAGCCCAGGAATAAGTGAAGTGTAGGGTGAATGCATTTAAAGATTTGATTTAATTTCTCATCAGCCTACTTTAACTTTATTGGCAATAATGTAATTTCCACAAGTCAAGTCTGTTTTGCCCATAATGGTAATTAGTGAGTGATCTCTCCCTGTCCTTATCTCCAGCCTTTCATCATATTTTCCTCCCCCTGGCCAGCTGAGGAGGGGGAGTGATAGAGTGGCTTGGTGGGGACATGGCATCCAGCCAGGGGCAACCCACCACACTCTCCCATGAAAAAAACCCAAGGCTGCACAAAATCACTAACTAACACAGTAGTGGAAGGAAGGAAATGCTCAGGTACTTAGTGCCGTTTGCATCTTAATGTAGAGAAGGAAGAAATGCTGGCAGAACCAAATAGCTTAATATTGGACTGCAGTGCTGCAAAGGGACAGCAGAGTTTTCAGACTAATAGAGTTTTGTATTCAGAGAAAATGCTGGATGATGTTATTATGTTAAAACGAATTCCAGAGAAGAAAAAGCATGCCTTTCACTAACCTGTGAAACCCAAAAACTTATAAAATGGAAACAGAGCACATGCGCAGATATATCCCAACTAAGAAAAGACATTTAGGTTTGTCCTCTCCTTTAGTTTATTCAGTCTAGGCTCTCACTACAGACTACGGTGAGATGGACATCTCAAAAGTTCAGTTCAGGTTAAGGTGCGAACTTCCTAGCTCTCTTCAGGAAGCTGCAGTAAGGGATAGGGCAATGAAATTCCTAATTCATGTTTCGCATTTGTATGCCTAAATTCACGTAACAAAAACCTTCTCCACAGCAAGNCATGGCATCCAGCCAGGGTCAACCCACCACACTCTCCCATGAAAAAAACCCAAGGCTGCACAAAATCACTAACTAACACAGTAGTGGAAGGAAGGAAATGCTCAGGTACTTAGTGCCGTTTGCATCTTAATGTAGAGAAGGAAGAAATGCTGGCAGAACCAAATAGCTTAATATTGGACTGCAGTGCTGCAAAGGGACAGCAGAGTTTTCAGACTAATAGAGTTTTGTATTCAGAGAAAATGCTGGATGATGTTATTATGTTAAAACGAATTCCAGAGAAGAAAAAGCATGCCTTTCACTAACCTGTGAAACCCAAAAACTTATAAAATGGAAACAGAGCACATGCGCAGATATATCCCAACTAAGAAAAGACATTTAGGTTTGTCCTCTCCTTTAGTTTATTCAGTCTAGGCTCTCACTACAGACTACGGTGAGATGGACATCTCAAAAGTTCAGTTCAGGTTAAGGTGCGAACTTCCTAGCTCTCTTCAGGAAGCTGCAGTAAGGGATAGGGCAATGAAATTCCTAATTCATGTTTCGCATTTGTATGCCTAAATTCACGTAACAAAAACCTTCTCCACAGCAAGGATAGGTGATTACTCTATAGGAGGTATCATTATATATAAATAATCTCTGAGCTAACAAGCAGACTTACTTTCGTGTTAACACTACACTGAGCTCAAATGAATGTGCCTTGGTAGGGTAAGGTTTATTGTCTTGTCTTCAGGACTGCATTAACATTATTACACATTGCTCGATCACTTCAAGAGCTTGGAAAGTGTGCATCTAGAAATCATTTGCAACTTTGTGAAAAAAAAAAATCACATCTGCCATGGATGTATCTTATAAATGTACATTAGGAAATACTTTCATGAGGCTGAAGTGTATGTACATGGGCATGAACATTATGTATGTGCATTCAAACAAGACGGTAGAGAAAAATTTTCCCACAGACCAAGGCACCACTGTTGTCTGTTAATTTACGATGGATTCACAAGCGTTTCTTGGTGAAAGGCTGATGTGCTTCTTCAGAGCTGGCAACTGGTTTCCCAGAGTACAAGACAGTGTTTAATCTGAACCAAATAAGCAAGTAAAAGCTGTACCTTTCTCTTCTCTTAATCCCTATAATAACATTGCTATTTTCACTCATGCTAACCTGATCAAAAGAATATGCCCATATCTAACCTGTGACAGACATGTATACTATAATTACAGCAAGCACAGGTGTCAAAATAATAAGAAGAAAAAGATGCAGCAAATGATGGACTGCAAAACAGTGAGTGCTGCACAGAGCAGCAACTACTTTTCGTTTCCGAAACCTACAAGTTCAGTATAGGAGAAATCGGCTTCCTGGCATCTAAATGTCTTTTTTTTGACATTTTTTGAGTGAGAAAATACAGCTTTTACTTTTACTAATCCTAAAAATAAGAAATGCTACATCCACTGCACCTAATACCCTCATAGAAGTTACATGTCTGAAACTAAGCAGATACCATATGATAGAATAAGTTCACACAGACAGTCAAGACAAATGCAGTTACTAGTCGGAAAATATTTTATGAAACATTCGGTCCATCTATGGCCTTTTAACTCTTCAAAGGACACCTACAAAATAACTTCCAACAGACAAACTTAGTGACAAAAAATCACCACTCTACTAGATACTAGAAACTAAGAGCTCAACGGAGATGGATGCTTTGTCCCATTGCATTCTTCCTGTAGACCACCCCTCTCAGAAACATATGGGCTGAAATTTCCCCCTTCTTTTTTTCCAAAAGGTTGATGTTCTGTCACTTCTCTCCTTGCTAACACCTTGCCAAGAGTGATGTTAAACTACTTCAGAGAAACGAGTCCTTAAATGATGAACAAGATTAAAACCAGCAGTGTCAAGCATATACATAACTGCAATTTTTAGTCTTCTTGAGTCCTTGCAAAAAGTATTGTAGACAGAGGGTTAAGTTTCAAGAAACTAAGTTTTGAGTGATAATATTGATTTCAGGTGTTTCTTTTATGCTTATTCATACCCCTGTACTATAGCCTGCCACTCCTGTGGTGTGAGAGGCCTATTGTCTGTGTGGCTGAGATGTCTCAATTAAGGGACAGAGTTTGAAAACAAAACAAAAATTACAAACGCAAACATTTTTACAGCATTTTTGTTTGCTTGCTTGTCAAGCCATATCTGTAGCTTCTTCTGATAGTTTACAGAGTAGAGAACTGTGCATATTGTGCCAATATGTGTTCTGTGTGGCAGGAACTGTGGAATATCATAAACCAAGATTGCAGTCAAGGGCTGCTTCTGAAACCACAGCATGAAGGGTAGTTACATTTTTCAACTATATCAGCTAGTCTAACAAATGTAATCTCTCCATGAGCTTCAAGTTCATTAAATAACTCTTCCTTTCTAGGTCAACACGTATCAATCTCATCATATTGCTTATTAGTCATTAATAGGCTATTGTAGGGAAATTGTATGATTAAGAATTAAGAAAATCTTAGGAACAGTAATTTAAGTTTATTGATAGTATTTAAGGAAGTAGCATGAGAATTAAGATGATTCTTTCAGTCCTCATTGACTATTAACTGGGAAATGAAAAAAAAGGGAGAGAAGGAAAAGGTGGAAATATTCCTACCTTTGAAAAGGAACTGAACTAGAATGAAAATTTCTTTGATAAGCTAAGGAAGTTTCCAGAAGAAGTTAAAAGTTTAAGTGTTATGCATAAAGTTACAGGGAAAAAATGTGTACAAGGTAGGAAAAATTAAATGGAAATGAGTTTTTCTTATTCCATACCTGATAGCAGCAATTCCATATTGCTGTTTGTAAGCGTTGCATTTACTCTTCCTGACGTTGCATTGAAACTGGTGACTGTCAAAGTCATGGGCTGTTTCTTGCTTTTGTAATTGTAAGATCCTTTCCATATATAATTTTGGGCAAATACATCATCAGGAACTATAGAGACATCAAACATGTTTCAATACATTTTGCAATATTTAGTACTTATGAAGTCAAGAATCTGACAAAATATATGACAAATATTAGCATTTTCTCTACCTTACTCTTTCTATTTCTAAGTCTATTAGGCAAATTTTCACATATAAAGCATATTAACCTGGCATGAATACTTATGAAAGAAATGTATTTGTAATGAAGAACACAACCACAACTGTACCTTCATTCACTCCTTTCCTCAAAAATGGACATCTCCTAAAATGAAATGAACTTCACAAAATCTAATTTAACAGCTATAAGCAAAAGACCAGATTCCTCTCACTGCAGAATCTTTTCTATGCTAGAAAATACCGGAAGGGACATACAGCTAGGATTAATTTTTGCGGAAATTAATATCGACTTAGATATAAAAAATATATATAAGCATATTTAAATTACATTAAAAGGTTATAGGCATCTTCTTTATTAGCTAGTCACTTTTTCTAATGAAAAATTTATGTAAGAAATTTTTTCTTGTCTTCAAATGCTTAAAACCATGAGCTTTACTAGGAGAAAAAAAAATCCCCTTATTTACAATTAAAAAGAGATCATAGACTGCAGGGAGAATAAATATGCTAGACGTATACGTTTACATTTAATATTTAGCATATCCAACTGTAAAATGATTAATTTAAGTAATGCTTTTCCATCAACAGTATGGTTAAAAAAATGGTACCTATCCAATAAAAACAGAAGCATACAAATCTTTAAAATCTCAACACAAGATACTATTTAAGCAATTAAATTGAATGTAACTTAGGATGGGTTTACTACACTTTCCAAAGGAAATGTATCAAACTTAGCCCCACACAAAATAATGACTATTTTAAATCAGCCCTTTCACATTATTTGGAGTCAATCACACAGAACTTAAAGAGGCCTGGCAGAAAAGAATCTGGGGGTCCTAGTAGGGAGCCAGCTGAACGTGAGCCAGCAGTGCGTCCAGGTGGCCAAGAAGGCCAATGGCATGTTGGCCTGTATCAAGAACAACGTGGCCAGCAGGAGCAGGGAAGTGATTATGTCCCTGTACTCAGCACTGGTGAGGCCACAGCTTGAGTACTGTGTTCAGTTTTGGGTGCCACAGAGGCACATTGAGGTGCTGGAGAGTGTCTAGAGAAGGGCAAGGAAGCTGGTGAGGGGTCTAGAGAACAAGTCTTATGAGGAGCAGCTGAGGGAGCTGTCATTGTTTAGCCTGCAGTAGAGAAGGTTGAGGGGAGACTTCATCACTCTCTACAACTACCTGAAAGGAGGTTGTAGCGAGGTGGGGGTCAGTCTCTTCTCCCAAGTAACACACGATAGGACAAGAGGAAATGACCTCAAGTTGTGCCAGAGGAGGTTTAGGTTGGATATTAGGAAAAACTTCTTTACAGAAAAGGTTGTCAAACATTGGAACAGGCTGCCCAGGGCAGTGGTGGAAACACCATCCCTGGAGCTATTTAAAAGACAGGTAGACGTGGTGTTGACGGACACGGTTTAAGGGTGGTTTAGCAGTGTTAGGTTTATGGTTTGACTCAATGATCTCGAAGGTCTCTCACAACCTAAGTGATTCTGTGATTCTGTGTAAAGCTCTGGCTTTGTGTGTGTACTGGCATCTCATGTCAGATAAACACAGAAGAATACTTGCCCCGTTCTATCTCAGCATATCCCAAAATTCAAGACTGGGGCACAGTGGAATACCCAACAGTCTTCCTTCATCATTTATTTTCTTGGTCACAGAGATAGGTTGTCTCTCCCATGGAGGGTAAAATAACTTGCCTAGTTTTTTATTTTTGTATGTATATGTATATATACATATATTTTTTTACAAGTAAACACATAAAAAACAAAACACCTAGATACTGTGCCTGCGAACTACAAACAAGGAAACTGCATGGTACAGTCTAATGCTGTTGATTATTTGTGATCTGCCTGAAATTTATTTCCTTATTTTCAGGAAAACTGATCTTTATGTAATTTATTTGCAATTAATTGGGATTGTACAAAAAGCTTCTAAATGAAAAAACTGGCAATATGCAGCGCAGCATTGACATAGTTTTCAAGTAGTGTGCAACCTGTTTAAAAAAAAAGAAAAAATATCCCCCAAAACGCCTTATGCTATGCAATTACTTTTAAATCTTTATTCCTTATTGCTAGACATTTAATAGGGTGATAGCCAAAGGCTCCCTTTAGTTAAGGAGATCTCTCTCATAAGTCTCTCTCATAGTCTTTTCAGTGGACATAGAAAGTTTCTCTTGGCTCTAGTCATGACATCCAAAGATAGTCTTCTTTCGCAAATCAGTTAAAACTGGAGTTGTCTTTAGCCAGAGTTAGAGACACTACCTTCTCTAGGCTAAAATTAGCTTTGTTGAAGGCTAAGTTGAAGGCTAATAATGAAGTATTTGGGTAAAGCAATTTAAATTACCAATATGTTAGTGTAAGACTGTGAAAAAAACTGTGAAACAAGTTTTTAAAGTATTTCTGGGTGAATAATGTAGTTTCTGAATGGGTAAATTGAATAGGATCTTATGCAGAACAGTGATTTCAGTGAAACCAATAAAATTCTCATCACACAACAGTTAGAAATTGTATATGAAATTGTATATTGGATATTAATAATACCGTATATTCTAGACAGACTTAAACATTGGGGAATAATTTAATTAACATTGGTTTTGTTCTCTTAATGTAATGTCTAATGCCTTTTATTCATTCTAAGCCATTAGGTGCAGTCGTACTAAATCAATTCTCATTGTCTTTTCTAAAAACAATGTAAATTTAATCTATGTATAACTCAAAGTACTTACCACTGAGTTTGGGACTTGGTGTTCCCAAAGCTGGTCTGGGGTCCTTCACTAATATTTTGGAACCAGCTGTTAGAAAGAATGAATGACAAAAAGACAAATCAGTAGCAAATATATTACTCAAAAACTAGGAAAATAAATTCCATAATGGAATTTATTTGTCACAAAGGATATAAGATGATTTTTCAAACTAAAATATGAACGAGATTTCAGTGAGTATCAAGCTTTAATATCACAAGAGTACGTGACCACTGATTTCTTCTGTAGATGTATTTTCTCCTGTCAGTGACCTGGATGCTACCAAGTCATTTTTAATGCCCAACCAGAATAGGCTTACACTTCAGAATCCACATTTCAGAATTCACAGTCCTGGACTACACACCTAACACATGTGAGATGTCTTCTCATATGTCATCGAAGGCAAGTCATGCCATTTAAATCGCGATCCACACAAAATAGAACTGTGAATAGCTCTTTGACACCAAACAGTGAAGGAATACATAACAAGGGTGTTTAAAACCATGTTTCTTTCCAGGACTTAATTATCTTCAAGAGTACTGAGCAAGACCTGTTGTGTTCGAGACTGAAAACCCAAAGATGCATGCTTAATTTCTTAACAATGGAGAAGGTCACTGTTTATTTAAAGATTAGCAACAGAAAGAAATAAATGAGGCTGTCCACAGTATCTCCAACTGCTCAAGTGATTTGAGCACTGGAAGTTGAAGAATTTCCTTTCTTCTCTGCTTAAAGCAGGAACTCCTACACCATTGAAGAAGATGAACTAACTACAGTGGGACAGTGTCATTTCCTGCAGCCGAAGCTATTTTATTTTGCAGAAACTAATTTGGATTCACTGTGCTATAAAAAGGATATATATTTCTGTCTCCTTATGTAGAATACTCTCATGCAGCACTAGGCTCCATTCCTTGCTCCAATGGTTATTTCAATATTTATATATTAGATCTCGGGATTGAACCCAGACCTTTTGTCCCTGATCGATATTCTAAAAAAATGTAGACAAGAAAAGCAACGTCCTCCTTAAGTGGAGTATTTTTCTGCATAAAAGGGAAACTTTAGCAAGAAGCACTGCGAGAATTTTTATTGAGAATGACTTTTAGCTTAAGGCTTTAATTGCAATTAAATTGCATTTAATTAATTTTAATAATTGCAGAAGGCTTGCTCTTGGTATATACATGAAAACTGGCAAGAAACAAGGGCAGGGGTTGGAATTCAACCTAAAGTTCTCATGGTCTGTTATTACTGATCTCTATTCCCTCTCTGTTTTGAAAGAAACTTAGTGAACTGCACTGGACATGGTTAAGTTGGAGGGAGTGCTTCAGCAGCATATACTTTTCGACTATATCAAGTTCAGGTTAGAAATATCTGGATCATACTTTCCAAAGTACTTTAGTGTAAGAAGCTGATGAGTCAATCAGCCTTGTCAAGAAGAATAAATTTCCAATCAAGTTCAGAACTGAAATTATAAATACAAAATAAAGTTTAAATAAAAATTTTAAATACGAACCCCCAACTAAAACAAGTTATCCATGGAGTTTAAGTTTCTAGGTCCAGATAGGTGCTTAGTAAGTCATTCAGGACTGCAGTTTTGTATCTAAAGGACCAAATTATGGTTTAATTCCCCTACAGATCCTTTTGGAGCTCTCAACTCCAAAAGTTTTATTCCTTTTCATCCATTTCCAAGTTATTGCGAAGTTCACAATCACGGGTGAACAACATGACCTGCTGCTCCTCTCCCTTCCACAGGAGAGAAATGTTTCAACCCTTTGTAATAGGTAAAATTGAAAATATTTAAGAGAGATTTTACTTTATCTAATTAGAGTTAATACTTTACAATACATTGATTGTTCTTAGATTTTTCCAGTGTTAAAAAGCAAGAAGCAAGACCTCTGATCCTAAAAATTTTGCCTTTCTGTAACATTTTCTCAGGACATTGGAAATAAGTTCTATAATGAGGTAGATACACTCATAGTTACCATGTAATACTTTTAAAAAATTCTCATAAAGATTCATTATTGCCAGATATGACAGTTAATACTAGTTGTTTCAATCTCATCAGCAGAAAATTCTTGGATCAAAACACAATCCATGAATCACATTTGGCCTGCCATAACACTTCCTTAGTACTGAACAAGTCATAAGCATCCTGGCAGCTGGCTTTCTAACACTTTCCCAAAGCTCTGGTCTGTTTTCCCCCAGCGCTTGCCTGGCATGTAATGCCAGGACACCTGTTTTTTAGTAATACAAAATATTCATTTCCTCTTTCCCTTCCAAGTAGCAATGTTTGGCTATGTAGCCTTTGAATACCTCTGTAAAAGCACTGGGGATAACCACATCTGTATCATTAGGTACCAGTAATCTGAAAGGTGTTTTATTCAGGAAATAAGATTCCAAACAATTGTTATACATGAGGATGTCTCTTATCTCACATCAAAAACACCATTTTCACCATGATTTTTCCATGAGATTTTTCATGCCTTGCTATGACATTTACATGTAGTAAAAATTAGAAAAAAAAAGTTGGAACATAAAGGACAAAGTAGAAACATTTTACTTGCAAGTAGTACAGTGTTGCTTACGTACAAATGTAAAATGATATTAAACCCTATGGATTAATTCTATGCAGTGATTCAAATATCTGCTTGGAGTTTAGGCATCCTTCTCCAATATTAGGATACAATCATAGAATCATTTATGGTGGAAAAGACCTTTAGGATCAAGTCCAACCATTAACCCAGCATTGCCGAGTCCACCACTAAACCATGTCCCTAAGCACCACATCTACACATCTTTTAAATACCTGTAGGGATGGTGACTTAACTACTTCCCTGGGCAGCCTGTTCCAAGGCTTAATAACCCTTTTAGTAACGAATTTCTTCCTAATATCCAATCTAAACTTCCCCTGTTGCAACTTGAGGCCGTTTCCTCTCATCCCGTCACTTGTTACTTGTGAGAAGAGACTGACGCCCACTTCTCTAGAACCTCCTTTCAGGTAGTTGTAGAGAGCGATAAGGTCTCCCCTCAGCCTTCTTTTCTCCATACTAAACACCACCAGTTCCCTCAGCCACTCCTCATAAGACTTGTGCTCTAGACCCCTCACCAGTTTTGTTGATCTTCTTTGGAACCTCAATGTCTCTCTTGTAGTGAGGAGCCCAAAACTCAACACAATATTTGACGTGTGGCCTCACCAGTGCTTAGTACAGTGGGACAATCACTTCCCTAGTTCTGCTGGCCACAGAATTGTATCTGGAAATGACACTTCTGAGCATGCAAACAGAAGACAACTACATGAAACCATATGTCCCATTAAACAGAACAGACAAAGGATTAGAGTTATCTTCTTAGATGTTCTCCCTCTTTTTTTCCTTGCAATTCTGCCTTTTCTTATTAGACTGCAAGTAAAGAAAATCATGAAATATGATAGATGAGATGCAGTGGGAAACAGAAGAGCTTACCTTCACAAACTGGAACTTTTCCAGTCCATGTGCCATCAGATCTACAGGCTCTATGCTCTGATCCTCCAGCCAGGAAGAAGCCTGGCTGGCAAGTGTAGATCAATGTATAACCAAGAGAGGGAAGATCCATTCCTGCAACAGTAGCATGAGTTGGTGTTTCTGGTTGTTTACAGCTGTGAGCTACAAAGAAAAGATGAAGTGTCCTTTAGTCAAAATAGTGAAAGTATTTCTGAAAAAATAATCTATACCCATTCTAACAGGTAACTAATGAAGAAAAAAGCATCAATAAATATAACATATTAATACATTTTTAATTCACATTAAAATTTAATACATAGTCTATAAATTACTGCCCTGAGTCCTTGAAAATGGACCTTTCAATCCAAGAGACCAAGAACTAATGTAAATGCACTTGAACAACCAAAATTAATTGTCGGCATATGTGAACACAAACAGCCACAGTTAAAAGCAGTCATGGCTTGTGACTAACATCACTTATGATATCTCTGTAACACTGAGTAACATTAAATAAAGGGGTCATTTGGAAAACACTATGAAAGGTCAAGAAGAAATTCTAGGTGAGGCAAGTTTTAAATAACAGGAAGAAAAATTAATTACCATTTCTAACCTCATGCAAAGTGTCATATCTTTAACAACCACGAGAATCTGAGATTCTTGTGTTATCTTAAAACCAGCATACCTCCAAGATCAGAGCTCACCTTTCAGCTACTGATTTGCTGTTTGCTTAGGGGGAATGCTAGCACCAACTGAAACATTAATGCTGTTTTCTTCTGTGGGTATGCCCTCCATATGCTTAAGTTATTCTATAAGGTCAGACCTTATAAGGTGACATTAGTTACCGAAAAATACAGCGCTCTAGCTGAAAAATTAGAAAGATTAACCATGATGTTATCCCCTTAATAAATTAGCACTATTTATCAAAGTGTAAAAGATCTAAAAAACTAAATGCTCCTTTCTATACCCAAGATTCTCTTCATTCAGATTCAAAAATTTCCAATTACAAACCATTCTTCCCCCTTCTTAAAATACCCTGACTCCTTAGTTGGAAAACAGATCAAACTCTTTACTAGAACTGATTCTAACTAGCTCCAGTACAAGTCAGGGTTGTGCAGGGTTTTCCTACATGTCCTATTCTCACCACCTCCTTCCAACTCTTTCACTCTCTTCATTGGAAAGGTTGTACCCTCTTAGACAGAAGCTTACTATTTTCGGTATCTCTCTGGATGTAAAGGTGTTATTCTCCTTATTTTGCATTGGGTTTTACTTTTTAATTCTACAGGCTATTGTTGAAAAATTCTCACAAAATCACATTTCTAACTGCTGTGAGCTTGTTACACAAGTTTGTATTATGTTAATGAAATTGTGTAAATTAATTTGACTTTATAGTGGTGTTACTGTACCTAAATAGCCTAGATAAAAAAATTATTTGATCAAAAATCTATCATCTACTTACGTATACATTCTGGCTGGATTCCACTCCATGTAAGATCAGGAAGGCAAGTTCGTGTTGTTGACCCATGGAGAAGGTGTCCTTTTTTACACTGAAATTGAACAACATTTCCCACCTGTTGAGAAGGAGAAAACACAGTAGTCTTGTTACAAGGAAATATCAGTTGTGGGTTTTTTCCAAACTGGACAGCAAATTCCTTCACATAATACAGGCTTAATAAATTGTGATGCTCTTTCTGTAGAAAGTAAATTAATTTCACAGAGTGTTTTGATATGAAATAAAAATTTGCTGCATTCTCATTAAAATTACTCTCCCCTCAAACTTAAGTCCTCTGTGGAAGAGAATCAAAATCTCATCTTCTGCGGTCTCTCTGGTGTGATGCTTCGGGCCTGGAACAGTTGAGGCATGGTGAGTCTGGAAACCAAACTTACTACGGCTTCCTAGCTCTGGACCAAGGAGGAGCCAGCTACACAATCTTCAGCAAACCAGTGAAGTCACAGAGCTGAAATGGGTAACAGATTCTGCTGGACCACTGATGAACTAGACTGTCTTAATGGAATGCTGGATGGATTTACAAATTATGTGTGATGTCCAAGTGGAAAGCAGGGATGTGTGGTGTTCCTCAGGGGCTGGTACTGGGATTGGCACTTTCAAATATCTCTGTTGGTGACATGGATGTTGGGATCGAGTGCACCCTCAGAAAGTTTGCTGATGATACCAAGCTGTGTGGAGTGGTTGATGTGCTAGAGGAAAGGGGTGCCATCCAGAGGGACCTGGACAAGCTTGAGAGGTGGACCTGTGCAATCCTTCTGAAGGTCAACAAGGCCAAGTGTAAAGATCTGCACGTGGGTCTGGGCAATCCCAAGAACAAATCCAGGCTGGCCACGAAGATGATCAGAAGACTGCAGCACCTCTGCTATGAGGACATGCTGAGACAGTTGGGGTTGGTCAGCCTGCAGAAGAGAAGACTCCAGGGAGACCTTATAGCAGCCTTCCAGTACTTAAAGGCAGACTACCAGAAAGCTGGAGAGAGAATTTTTAGAAGGGCATGTAGTGATAGGACAAGGGGTAATGGCTTCACACTGGAAGAGAAGAGATTTAGATTAGGTCTCAGGAAGAAATTTCTCACCATGAGGGTAGTGAAGCACTGGAACAGGTAGCCCAGGTAAATTGTGGAAGCCCCATCCCTAGAAGCGTTCAAGGCCAGGTTGATGGGGCTTTGAGCAACCTGGTCTAGTGTTCCTGCCCATGGCAGGGAGGTTGGAACTAGAAGATCTTTAAGGTCCCTTCCAACCTAAACTGTTCTATGATTTTATGATTCTAATAAGAAATATTTCATTAGAACACACAAGGCCTGGTCAACAACACTCTTTCACAGTTCAGAAATCGTAATATTCCTGTATCTTAATTTTTTTTTTTGATTACAAGAGGTAAAAAAGAATTTTTCTATATACCACATAGATAATAGAAACTTGAACACAAGCACATTACAATTTACATTACCAATTCATCTGAGATTAGTTTTTAATTATTATTCTTTATGTGTTGCATAAAGAGGAATATAGAATTATTTAGTCAATAACAGTTTCTTCACAAATGTAACATGGAATAACTTGTTCATCATGTCCAGTCATGATGACATTGATGAAAATGCAAATAATTCTCATTTTCCTTCAAAAGCAGGGAAATTAGATTACAAGTATACCATTCAGAGAGCAGTTTATTACATGCTGTGAGTGGCTAACCAAAATATTAAGGTTCATAGATCACATCTACTGTCCTGCAGTGACCTGTATTAATATATTTATCAACTCAAGTTTAAACAAGTAGTTGAAAACTTTGAACTGCATGTGACAGCACTCTTATGGTTCTGTTTTTTTTGAGGGGGGGATTCATTACTTTGTTTAAATGTATAACACTTGACTCAAATTGATGCTCAAAGGTAGAACATGGATTCTTTCACAACAGTTTAGTCCTGGTAAACAACATTTCACTGCTAAAAGTAGTCACTTGAAAGTTTATACCACTATTGCATTTCAGCTCAAACTTCTCATCAGAATGAAAATTAATAATAACCCATGAACTACAGATAGTAACTCATCAACATGGTGTGTGACTTAAAATTCATCTCCCTTTTTTTTGATCTTTACTGTGGTCACTGGACTATGTAATTACTTTTAAAAGATTTTGCAGAAAATGCACTAAATCATTTTCACGATTAAGCACAAAGTGGGAAAACACTAAAAGTTTTTAAAGTTGCACCAAATGGGAATAGAAGTGCTTTTTGTGTAGTAAAGAGATTAGTTAAAACAACCACCATGGATATATTACTTTAAAACAAGAACCAGTCTTAGGAAGGATTTGTTAATTTCAGTAATCTGCCTCTATCGAAGCAATTTCCGTTCACAAGTATGGAAAGTACACTTGCTCAATTTAATATTTAATTGTCAAGGAAGACAATATTTTGGCACAGTCTTTGAAACCAGGACCCTTTCATCCTTGCTCACATCAAAAAATATCCAAGCAAAACCAAACTTCAGCTTAACAGTTAAATGTAGATCCTTAATATACACCTGAACAGGGACTTAAATATCTTTCCACTTTATTCTTTGAAATTGACACTATGATCTTCCTGAATAAAAAATATTTAAGAAAAAATATAAATGTTTGGTGATGTGGAGTAGCTAGACGTGATGGAAGTCAATGAGGTAAACAGGTTAATAGGCTACTCAGTTATCTAATTCTAAGCTGTAACTAAGTTAGAGATTCAAACTCTGGTAGTCAATAGCAACTCCAGAAGTAACTACTGTATAGCTTTAACTACTTAGTTACACTACCTCACTTACTTTCAAGTGACATTTTATGTTCCACATTCTCTTTTTTAAAATAAAAGTTCCTTCTTTTTAGAGTTCCACAGTTCCCACAATATGTTTGTGTTTCATATATTAGCTCAAAACCACTTAAGTATGGGCAATACTGAATTAATCAGATAACTGAAATCTTGAAATTTTTACCTTTTTACTAGGATATTAGCTAAAATAAACTTGGCATTGTATAGAATCTCTTCAGAGGAATAGAAAGTCAATAGATCAAAAAAATGAATTCAGTGTATTCAGTGAAATCCAATATATTGAATATTAAGAATGGCCTGAACAGAAAGATCATCCTTTGTGAGTTGAAAGTAATGAAAAATCATGTCCATAAAGTCTTCAGATCTCCAGGATTCAATGGGTAACAATGAAAAAGGGAAGGAGGTTTGTTTTTTCAGTTTTTTGTTACTTCTCTCTCTTCTTTAGCTGCCTGTTCATGACTTTGGACTAGTTCTTTATGAACTGTGTCTTCTGCTGACAGATATGTTGAAGGAAAACTGTTCACTTGAAGAGCAGAACCAAGAAATGCATAGAAATTTTTTCCACTGTCTGCCCACCTTCACTGCAGCTCTGCCTACATTATGGCTTCACTGAAGCCTGGCTGCCTAAAAATCAAACCAATTCTTTAGTACTAGAAATTTATCAATGAGATAAGAAAATGGCTCAAGTTGCCAAGCAAGTGGAAAGGTTGAGTTGCTAGCATTCCACAATTAAAAAAACCCAACCAACCAACCCAAAAAAACCCCACAGCAAACAAAGAAAACTCAAACCAAATCATTGTTGATACTGCAACCAGTTGTTGCAATACCAACTCTTCTATCCAAAATGGTAACATCAAAAATACAACAGTTGCTCAAATGATGAAGATGTTTTTAGAAGTGTTGCCATAATATTCAAGATAATGAACAAACAAATAAAGGAATGAGGCTTTTTGCTTCTAAAAAAAAAAAGCTTACAATAAAATGCAATTAAAAAAAAAAAAGTATTTTCAAAATGACTTTTCAGGAAGTCCTTTTTGCAATATTCTTTTGCCAGAGGCACCAGATGGCGCTACAATACAGCTGACTGTGGTCTTAAAAACTTCCCGATCTTGAGATGTTCCCATTTGTTCAAATTTTTTGTTACACAGCTTGAAAAAAGCACTAGTGGGAAGATCTGGGGAAACAACCAAAGTATCTTTGTTCACTGTACTCTGTGTTAGGGAAGAACTGTTCTATGTGCAACAGTGTTTGCATCCAATCCTGGGAAAAAAAAAAAATAAACAATTCCTTGTATACTGCTCCATAGCTGCTCTCTTCATAATGTTACTTATGGTTTGGATATTCAAAAAATCAGCATCATTAACTTTTCCTTTTGCTAAGAACCAAAACCCATGTATTTGCTATTCCCTAACAGGAGAAATAACAATTTGAGAAAAAAAATGCATAGATATCAATCTTCACCCATTTGTAAAGAATAGAATAGCACTCCAGCTATTTCCCCCTAAAAAAAATACTGTAAAAATTAAAAAGTGTAACAATAATAATAAAAACAGTAACATATTTTCATATATATCTGGACACAGTTATACTGTGATAGTACAGCACTTCTGTTGGAATTTCATCCTACAATTCAATCAACACTAAAGTTTTTATAAGCATAACATTCACAGAAGGAGATTATTTGCAGTGTTGCTTCACATCTGCAGATCAAGTTTTGTAGGTCGTTTCATAAAACAGAACCCAAGCGCTAACACAGGGCTACCACTACTGTAATGCGGCTATTTTCCTTTCTCAATTCAGACTGCCCTTTGGCTTCCTTCAGGCCTTAATGTAGGGGAAAATAGCCCCATCTTTACAGAAACACATGTGGAAAAAGTATGAAAAGTAATAAATCTTACATATATGACTGATTGGTCTAAGCAGTTCTAAACTGTTTCTTCAGTTCAGTAGTATCTTACGTTAAACAGCTTATGGTGAAAGTTCTATAAGCAATTTTCTATGTTACTAGCAATATATCTGAAGAAATATTTCAAAACCACAGTTTCTTTCCAAGGAGCAATTTATTTTCCAGATTACAGATGAAGTCAGTATTCACTAAGTTCTAAAGATATTTTGTCTCTGTAATAGTTCTCCAATGTAACACACTGTTAAGGTAGATCTGTCAAATCAAACCCACTCAGATTAAAGGTAAACATCCTAGAAGTACATTTACATAACAATTAAAACGTGATGCTACTTATTTACATGCCAAGTCTGATATTCAAGTAGCACTAAAGTAGTATTTTGATGTTATTTGAACACACAAGAACCTGATCTGCTTCTGGCTGCTCAATTCAAAGCAGAACAACAAAATCCATGCAAAATGTTGTTCTCTTTTATTACAAAGCTCCTGTTTAACAGTTGAAACACCATTCAAATGGTGAGCTGGTAATATCTGTGGATTTGTTAATGTAGCTTTCCAGGATGCCAGGTTTTGATACACCTTTGAGTCAAGCCTGGAAATACATTGTATATGCCTCAACTTTCAATTCAATAAATGAGACAGGAAAACAAATAATCAAGAGTGGGGGAAACAAGAAGTACAAAAAACCCTAGTGCTGTGGAAGCTCACAACGTGGCACTGGTATTGTGGAAAGCAAGTGACAGCCAGGTAAGAGAAGATATTGTCATTTGTTGAAAAGTACTTAAAACAGTACTCCACATATGAAGACTTCAATTCTACTGTGAGGCTACAGCTTGATTTTTTCACATGAGACAGAGACATAAATTTAAAACTTAACAATTAAGTCACTTAAATGACCTTATTAATATTACTTTAAATACAAAATATTTAAGAGAGTTAAAAAAACTCAAATCAAAACCAAACCAGAAAAACAAACAAAAAAACCTCACTAAACCCCCAATGAGGAAAAAAAAATAAATCACAATACCAAAACCTGGGTTAGAGTCAGAAAATCATCTTATATATTCAGCAGTAATAACTCCTTGTTATGCATTTGCCAACTGCAAACTATTTTGCTTTATTTTCCATAAACTCTTTTGATCCATTGTTTAAAATGGTAGAGAACAGATATATCACACAAAAAAAAGTCAATGTCATCTCATCTTCAGTATTTTGGTACAATTCTGAATTATTCTTTACCCTTCTGCTATGGATGGAAGCAAAAGTCATTATTTTCCTATTCATAGAGGAAGTTAATTATAGCATAATATAAATTCATTTACAATATGTTTGTGGTTTAAATGAGTCATACTATTATTGAATATACAGTAATGTAATATTTCTTTCCAGGAGTTATGGACAAAAAATTGTCTAGAACCCATCATTTCCACTGTTGTTTCCACCCAATAAAGAGAGAAACTTACCTGCACCTGTACAAATGATACTCCTAGCCTGTTCTGTATTAACTAAGCAATCATATTTCGAGTAAGTAGAAAGGACATAAAGACATTTAGTTACGATATAAGACCAAATTCGCTACATGAGCTTGAGGATAAGCTGCTAGCTAGGTAAAGACACTATATCTCATACAGTTTAAATCTGCAAGGCACTAACCTTACACTTTTGGGATCAAGGTTGTAAATTCTGCCAGCAGCTACACTTCTTTTAGAAATTATTTATCAGTTGACATTTTGCCTGGTATTTTGACAGTTCCATGATAGATGGGAGTGATGCTTTCATTCACAACTACAAAAACTACATCACAAATGAGAAAGCCTGCCTTAGCTTCTTCAGTGATAGAAAGCTCATTAATATGACAGAGAAACTGACAATAAAATTGTAGAAAATGGTCATTGCAATGATTCCTTTCTTACACAGTTGAATAAAGAGTTGCCCTCAAGCATTATATTGTATTATACCCAAAGGAAGTTAGCGCAAGGGTTGTCCCTGCATATCTGCATCTGTCTTGACACAAAACAGCACTCCACTTCATTCCCTGGAGAAAACTGAGACAATCATATTACTCCTCACATATGATTGAGATCTAGCACAATCTGAAATCACAAAGACTGCTAAAACAATCACTAAGCAGGAGGAGCACTGTGCAAAGGCCACCAAAATGTCAAACAAAACAAAGAAATTTTTGGTCATGAAACTTTGAAAAGTTTGCAGCTACAACCTTTGCTTTTAAAAACTAATTTAATGTTGTAAATCTGCTCAAATTTCAATCAGCCCTTTCTTGCATTTCTGGAAATCTGTATTATTTATTTAGCTCCTGCCACTAGGCAAGCACCACATACATCCAGGGAGCTACTCGTCTGCCTAGCCCTCTTCACGTGTCTGGAGCTTTCAGCCCTGACACCAAACACAGATGTAGCACGATAGTTTAGAATCTTTCTAAAGGCAGTTTGTAGCTGCCTTATAGATTCTTAGCAAATTATAGGGCATATTTTTGCATCTGTACACCATTCACCCATGAAAACGTCTCGCTGATGTCACTGCTTTGTGTGATACGGAAAATTAGAAATTCGGAAGCATTTTCAACTTCACAATTCTGTTTCCACCAGAAGCATATGCAAACGATGTTTTCCACAACACACCCTTGTAGAAAAGGTGGCCAACAGCCTCCTGGGCTGCATCAGGCAGAGCACTGTCAGCAGGTTGAGGGAGGTGATTCTTCCCCTCTGCACAGAACTGGCGAGACAAAAGTGGGTGCTGGACCCGGTGCTGGGCTGACCAGTTCAAGATAGATAGGGACAGACTGCATTGAACCCAGTGATGGGCCACAAAAGTGATTAAGGGACTAGACCATCTGCGATAAGGGACTGAAAGAGCTGGGATTGGCCAGCCTGCAAAAAGAAAGGCTCAAGGAGAATCTTATCAGTGTGTATTAAAACTTACTGCATGCAGGAAAGGCAACAGAGACAGACTTTTTTTCAGTGGTGCCCAGTGACAGAACAAGAGGCAATAAGCACAAATTGAAACATAGAAAATTATGTTTATTTCATTGGAAGGGTGACCAACTTGGAACAGGTTGCTCAGAGAGGCTGTGGAGTCTCCCTCCCTGGAAATATTCCAAACCACCTGAACACAACCCTGAACAACTTTCTCTAGCTGACCTTGCTTTGAGAAGCTCTCCAGAGGCAACTGCCAAGCTCTGTAACTCTGTGATTTATTTGTGGTCACATCATTTTCAAGTGTAATGACAGAATTGCTCTCAGGAGAAAAAAAACCACACCATTGTCTTTTGAAGTATGTCTACACTAGCTGTTTGGCACACAATATACACACTTTTAAGAAGAAAAAGCTTAATTGATAAAAGGAGAGAGCACATATTTATTGGTGAGGAGATAATGAACTTCAGAACTTGATCACCAGGGTTTCACGTAACACATTGCTAATAGGGACACAAGGTCAATGTAATCCAGCAGCTAGAAATAAGGAAACACAGCAACACTCCAGCAATGAGCTCTTACAAGGCATTAACAGTTTCTGGACCTCTAAGCAGAAGTTTATAGACTTTGAGGTAGTATAAAAATATTTTAATATGCAAGTTAATAAAAAAAGTATACTCTACCTGATAGCCAAATGTGTTGTTTTGTGACCCGTGCCTTGGCACTCCTGGATTTTCACATGCTGTGCGAGTAGGTTCTTTAAAAAAAATACAATAAAGAAAAAGTGAATTACAGCCTTTTAATGAGATACACAAATGTATCACAAAATTAAGATTGTTCAACCACATGCAATAAGCCAATAAAAGAAACAAAAATAAAATTACTTGATTCTTAAAATGTATAGAATAACACCAGGATAATTCAAAATAGCTGAAAACTCCTAGACTGACTTGGCAGGAAAAGGAATAATGAGCATTTCAAGAAGTTTCAGTACTATAGGTGTAACCTTACCTATACATCGAGGAGAAGAACCACTCCATGTGCCATCTGCTTGGCAAATCCTGGTGCTGGAGCCAACCAAAATAAAAGGAGGATTGCAGCTGAAAGAGACTTCTGACTGATAGATGAAGCTTTTGCCTTCTCTTTTCCCTTGAGCAGGTACTCCAGGGTCACCACAAAACTTTGCTGTGAGAAAAAACATGATAGAAATGGAATGTGTCATTCACTAATATACACAAAAATAACACTTACTTGAAATCAGTCAAGCAGTTACTCCAAATTTTGTATCCATCTTATTAAACGCAGGTCAAATACAGAAGCACTGAACAGGAATTCAAAAAGTTACTAGGTAGCCAATCCCTAGTCTGCTTCAGCGTGCAGTAGTTTTGCCAGCTGTTCAAAATGTCTACATAGTAGGTTTGGTCAGGATCTTGAAGTTGACACTCAAGGTTACACAACTTATTTTATTAAGGCCCAAATATGCAGAATTCACCTCTGCCCCAAACCACATCAATCTGCAAATCCTCCTATAAAGAGCAATCAGAGCGTACCAAACCTTCATGTCAATCTCCCATCCTTTCCTGCTTTCTGCCACCTAACCAGTGCTCAACATTTTTGTGTGATTAAAGGATTTATCAGACTGCTTTTAGGCATCATAAATTCTTACTTTGTCATCCTTCATGGAAATAACATTTGGTATGTATGGAATTACAACACTTGAAAGTCAGTACAGTTAACAAAACAAAAAAAAACCCCTCACAGTAAAGAAATTTCAGCAGCAATCTAAAAGTCAAACACTAATAAGCACCTATTAGACAGGATAAATTTGACTGATAAGAACATATTCTTAAATTGACCTTTTTACTTTATACCTTTCTCCTAAATATTCCTTAAGTCTATAGCATAACAAAGTAAATGCCCTGCTAGCAAATTTACTGGCCTTCTGCGGCAGTATAAAGCACTGATTATTGTCAAGAGTTGCATTTTGAATAATTGGTTTAGGAAATACAATCACCTATGGTAAACCCTGTGCCATCAGACCATATTATTCCCTGACACACTACGAATTCCAATATTGTAGAGTCTAATTTCATATTAAACAGAAAATTCTGTAACACACACAAAAAAATGTAAAACACTGACCCGGATCTGTGTAATGACATATTTCTAAAAAGGCATGTTGTACAGAGTGAAATTTTCGTCTCCATCTTTCTCTTCTCTAAACAAAATTTAAATAACATATCTTAAACAACCACCTTCAAAATAAATTTCTAATATCTCTGTCACCTATGCATTAAGTTTTCCAAAGCACCTGCTCACATGAAATGCTCCTGCCCTCTGCTTCTTACTACAGACACTGACTGTACAGGAAATCCATGCACAGACATGTTGTTGAAGGAAAAGGGCTTAATTTAAACATACCAGAAATGTATACAATTTCATGGCTTTAAGTGGAATGGGTTTGCCTGCAGAATTAAAAGCCAAATTCTGAAAAGATCTGTGAATTGAGGATAGTGCCACTCAGTGAACTTCATTGTCTGATTGACAAATTGTGGATGTAATTTATGTTTTCATTAGAAAATTCTGTGGAAGTCTTAACTTGAAAATACATGAAATATTTACAGATTTTTAACACAGAAGCTTAAAATTTTCTCCTGAAGAGTTCTTTGCACCAACAAAGAAGCAACCACTCTTAAGGAAAAAAAAACCCATTACATTAAAAAAATGTTTATTTGTAAGTTTATTAATTTTCTATAAAACTAAGTAAACTCCACCACTTAATTGTCAGTCAACTTCACCCTCTCACTGAATAGCTACTGAATATCTGCCTTCTATATAGGTAACCATGGAAACCAGTCACCATGGTAAAACATGGCAGTTTTCTTCTGATATTTGAACAGGGAATTAGAGAGCAAGGTAAAGTTAAAGCAAACTGGAAGCTCTCTGAGTGCTCCCACTCCCAATGCAAATCTTTTCCTAAGGATTCTGAGAGCCTCTGACAGACAAAGGGCCATGGAGCTCTGGCACTAAGGCTCGTTCTTCAAAGATGTTCAATTGATTAACAGCAAGTTGTATCTGTTGTTAGGACTTTTCAGCCATAGGCCTATATTTTTTTTGCCATCTATTGAAAAGCTTATAGAAACAGCAGTCTTTTACTCAAATTACTTTATGAATAATTAAGCAGACAAATTTACTAGGTCATAGGTGATGAATACTCAACCAAAGACATGACTATATGCCCATTCTGAATAATTATTCCATTTTATAAGTGTACCTTCCATATCTTCAGCTACAGGCTCCATGGAACCAAGCTGGGAACTAAATTTCTGATGTCAAGAACTGCTTAAAGATTGCTCACTGAGAATGACTTTCACCAGCTCCCTCTCATTTCTGCCAGATGGCAGCTAGTTTAAGCTCTGACAAGCTCTGGCTGCCAATTGATTTCTCTTGCAAGCCAATGGACATCATCGCACATCAACACTATTGCACATCAACACCATTCAGTTAATGTAATCTCTACATGAAACAGCCTTTAATTTCCAGGCAGCTGCATCCCATGCTAAATATACCTTTAAAAAAGTTTAAAGGTGGAGCCTCTTTTTCAGAGAATATTTCAGTATCAAGTATTCCAGTCTCAAAGATGACAAATAACTTGTGGTATCCAAAAATGAATGTTAGGACACGCTATTTCAATCAAGAAGAAACAATGAAAAGAATTTTTCATGGTCTTAACCATGGTCATAACACCAAAGACCATGTGGACCCTAGAAGACTTCCATCTACAGAACTTAAACAACAAATGGTGAGGTTGTTTTCTTCCAGAAACCATGTCTTTCACCATGTTCCCTGGCACATACAGTTTCAACAGCACTAAGTAACTGTTGTTGATGATATGAGCATATGATTAGGAAAAAAAGGAAAAGGTCATCTATGTGATACACTTTCATAGTAGTAGGATATAGCCAAAACAGAGAACAGGGAGAGACGAAGAATGCAAAGAATAGTAAAAATAGTTGCATTTTGCAACATTTAGCAAGCTCAGCTACTTGGAAAGCTCAAATTAAACTTCAGAAACTGTAAAGACATGAAGATGGAATTATCCTCTTCCACTTAGACTCCTTGCTCAAAACCATTACAGAGTTTCAGTGGTATAGCTATTCTACAAATAACTAAAGAACCGTCTTCTTCAGTGCAGTCAATTGAATATCTCTCAGAAGCATCACAATCACTTCTTCAAAAACATTTTTTAAAATAATAAGTGGAATAACACTGACCTGAAGAAAAAGCCACATTTGTTATTGTAATGAAATTTGTAGCAATATAAAAATCCATCAGTGTTATAAATTTCAGGTTAACAAAATTTACTGCATAAAGCACGTAACTTAATTTAGTGTAATAGAAAAATAGACAATTGACAAGGAATCACTCTGGTCCTAGTCCACATTACCAATGGAAAAAGCTCTCTATGACATCAGAAAAAGTTTAGGATGAATAATGAACAAATAAAAGATTATAATGAAACTTCCCCTATTCCAGATGTAGCTGTATCTGAAAACAAGACAGCACCTCTTAATCTTCTTTTGCCTTGGATTATTTGGTATGCATCGCCTGCAATATTTTGTGTGTGTGTGTGTTTTCCTATATGCTCAAAAAGAATTTACAGATATTCCTCTGTCTTCCTCAATCTAAAAATTATGTGACAATTTTGGAAAATATAGAGGGATTGTATTTGTCCCAGGTTTGACATGAACTGAGGCACTGTTGGAATAGGAAGAAAAAAAAAAGGTAAAAACTTTAGAGAGTGAAAAAAGCACTATAGTTGAATAAAGAAATACAGAAACAACAAGTAAATACATACGCAAGCACTGAGGGACTTCACCACTCCATGTTCCATTTCCAACGCAAGTCAAAACAGCAGGAAAAGAGAGTTCATATCCTGGAGAGCAGACATAGCTAATGCTAAATCCCCAGTCCAAATTTGTTCCTTCCAACCTTCCGTTAGAGATCTGCGGAGGAGTTGGGCAGGTAACAGCTGCAATAATATTCAAAGTAATTAGGTCCAGCTGCTGTAAATATCCCCAGTGTACACAATTACGAGAATAACCATATGTGCTAATTTCACCTTTTTTAGAGGACAATACAGTCAGGACATGCAATCTTCCTCACTGTATTCTCACTACATTTCCTGAAGTTAGTACTTCTGGTTTCCTCCATTTAGGAGACAGTGGCTGATTGATGAAGTGTCTTAAGTAAAACAGGATGCTGCATCAAAACAAACAGGAAGACTACCTAAAAAGCAGTATGGAGACTAAGAAGTGTACAACATTTAAGATATGTCTGGTAGTACACGCAAAATGACTTTTTTGTCTGTTTAGACAACATAGAGTACAGTTATCTTTAGTTACCATGGTAATAGTCAAATACTTTCTTCCCATTAACCAGCTTAGATGTTTGCTAGATATTAGTGCTCAGGGTTGAAACTCCAGGATGATTGCTCCAAAATATGACTGGAAAGCCTGCTTCTAAGTACCACAGTTTGTGTAATATTTGCTTCATGAATAGCTCCTCGTCAAAAAGCATCTAGCTTCTAGCTAGAGGGAGAAAATGTAAGGATTTGCAGCCTCTGGGAATTGTCACTGTTGCTACCTCTAAGAAGGCCAACTAAATGTATTTCAGTATAGTTTCTCATTTCCAAGCCTCCCAGGAAAAAATAGAAACATCTTCTACTCAGTCGTAGGAAAGAGGACTGAAAAGCACCACAGGAGAACAGTAGGAATAAACAGACATCACTGTAGTGATGAAGATATTAGTGCTATTCATTGGATAATGGGTAGTAACAGCTAACTGGGAACTGAAGGAAAAGGGTAAAAAAGTTAAATATAAAAAAAATCTGAATCAAAAAGAGTAAGGGGGAAATTTAGGTCAAAGTTACTAGAATGAATGAGAAAGAGAAAAGGGGTGAAAAAAAAAGTTGGGAGCAAGTGTGCTAGTAAAAGAGAAAGAAAGAAAATGAAACTAATGTCATTTAATTTAGTGGAGACATTTGGGGTTAATGAGAAGAGGTGGTGACTAAAAATATAGCAGAGAACACGCAGGTCACAAGAACAGAGGAAATGAAAAGCTGCACTCATAACCTTTAAACTTATGCTTAGACATCTGTCATCATACAGCCTTAAAAGAAGTCAGAGGCATTAGATCAGGAGTACTGCATATTTGAATGTGATCTGTAGAAGTTTCACTATGTACCATTTCTCAATATTTATTATAAACTTCAGTGAGAGACTCTCAACTATTTGCATCACAGAGATGCTCTGCAGCATCATTCATGGCTGTCTGAGAACACTGGAGGAAAGAAGTGCTATTATCAAATAATCCTTTTCCAACCAGTAAACCAAATCTAAAATTTAAGACCCTATTTTTTTTATACTTTCTGGTTCTTTTGCTCTGATTCATAGTTTAAAAAAGAAACAAATCAAGCAACCAACCCAAAAAAGGACATGATAGCTTTTGCAACACTTCCATGATGCTTTAATAAATGTAAGTTAAAATAAGTACTCCAAGCAGCAAAAGTCTGGCCGCGTTCTCCAAGAGTTTCATGACTAGATCTTTTAAAAAGATGTGCATGTTTTAACTTCCGAGCTGAATAATAAAGGAATAAGTACCAGACAATAATTAGGAAAGCAGACAGAAGAAGCATGAATATAGGTGTAATATCATAATTTTGGGGTGAAAAAACAAAACCAAAATAATACCCAGCAACAAGGCTGAATGCCTTTCTAAATATTTTTGTCAGAGATTTAACCATAAATATGTACAGTAACATTTCTCAGTTTGAGAGTTGGAAGTATATTAAAAATGCAAGTCTGCAGAAAAGACAATGTTTGAATAGTTGATAATTATTTGTAGATGAACATGCATCCGTTTCCAACTAGGTAAATCCAGAGAATTATTTATATCTTCTATTTCAGTGGCACTGCAACAATTGCACATCCCTTTTCTGCCATGTTTATTTTCCAATTATTTTAACTAAATGGTACCAGAGGACCCTGACACTTCATCCTGACAGTAAGAACTAATTGTTATACATTTCAAACATACTACTGCATATTATATATTACTTTTAATTACACAGTCAAAGAAATGGGAGTTATTAACTTAGTGCACTCACACAAACCTGTGTGGAGTACAACAAAATTCTGAGAACAGTAGCGATTCTGCATATGATTATTATTTAGTACTTATACAAGCCATAAGTATGTATGACCTAAACCCAGAAAGACTAAAAAATTTGCAGCCAAAATTTCTTTGTATAGTTCTGTTTGAATCAAATCAGAGTTAGACCTCCTGCTCCCAGTTAGGTGCCCTGTAGTCCTTAAGAATTTGAGGCTGGGAGACTATATCATAATTACTTCTGTCTTATGATCTTCTGTCTGTTCACTTAAGAGCCACTCCTGGAGACAGACAGACTCTTGGTCAATAGGACCAGTATGGTCGTTTTTGTAATTGAAGGTAAGGCTAGTTAAGAGCACAATACAATAGAAAAAAAAAAAAAAAGTGAATTGTTAAGAGGATATCAAAGTCTGACATCCTCAAGAATATGTTGGGAAAATAACTTTAAAGACTGACATTATCAAAGGTGAATTAGAATTAAACTGGACTTAGTAAGATATTGGGAGAGAGTTGTACTTGGCAAAGAAAGTAATTACAAATGGGGTGGAAATCTGAAATGTATTTCATCTGGTTTGACGAATGAATTCAGGGGAGGAAAATGAGAACTCCTGAGCATGTATGGAACCATACTTCCTGAAAACAAAGCAGAAGGAAGAAGAATGAGAACACAGTAAGTACAAACTTAGCTGACTAAGTTTTAAAAGAATTGCAGTCAGACATGCTTGGTATGAACCCAGAAAGAAAACACCGAAAAGGTAATGCTGCTTCTCTACAGCTATGGTATCAGGAGGAGTGAGAAAAATTACTCTAGAGAGATGTTTTAGGGTTCAGTAAGCAAGCAAGTTTCTCAGAAAATTATTTTGATGACACACAAAAGGTCATCTTTCGGTAATGTTCAGATTTTTTGCTGTTTAGATTTCAACAGACAACATTCAAAAAAATCCAATAAAACAAAAAAATCAGGAATGCAATCAGTAAAAGAGAGAAACAGAAGATCTTGAGATTAATCTTTTCAATTTTCACAGTAGAGAAAATAACATGAAGCAGAAAAATGATTATTAAGAAAATTGCTAGATAGATTTAGTCTTTTTGCTGAGTATGTTGATACAGCACGGTGATGTTCAGAGCTGCATGTCTAATGAGGGAGGGATCAGAGAAAAATCTTAGTATTATGGATAGGGTAACTCAGAACAATTTGCCTTTGACAAAGTTCAGTTGTATAAACACAGATCTCTCCCAAAGGTGTCTATCACATTCTTGAGTGGTCTTTTTGTAAAGACAAGGACATATATAATGTCATTTTTGGTATGACATACTAACTTTAACAAACAAAGAAACAAATCTAAACCATCATTTCATACTGGAAAATTCAGTTTAGCAGCAAAGTAATAAAATGTTCCATAAAACTACAAAAAGTTGTTCAATGTACTATGCTGGTATGAAAAATAAAAGGGAAAAGAAGCAAAGGATGAAGTGACTGTTCCTGCAACCAAAATGTTAATTTAGTTTATTCATCCTAACACTAAGTTTTGAATTCTGTGGAAATATTTGTCTGATTCATTACAATAAACAGTGGATGTAAATGTCACAGAAGAAATAGTTGACAACGAAAACAAATATTGTACCTTTGCATGTTG
Source organism: Chionis minor (assembly GCA_013398295.1). Lineage (NCBI taxonomy): Eukaryota > Metazoa > Chordata > Aves > Charadriiformes > Chionidae > Chionis > Chionis minor. The sequence continues at coordinate 191,944 of VZSF01004941.1, forward strand.
GGATTACTCCACTCCACGTGCCATTGCTAGTACAAGTGCGAATTAAGGAGCTATTTGATTCCATTGTATAACCAGGTTGGCACATGTAAGTAACATTTTGTCCAACAACATAATCATCACCGTATCTCATGCCATTGGCTGGGACTCCTGGATCTCCACAGCTGATAACTGCAAACAAATAGTTGAGGAACGGATTTTGAAACCTAAATGTGATTTATCTGTGAGGGGGAAACCATAGGGCAAAGCTAGGAATTTACTGGAGAAAAAAAAAGAAAGAAAAAGTGTCATATATCTTATCTCCATCAAGAGAAGATAAACATATATGTCATCTGAATTAGCTGCCAAACACAATATGTTGAGTTGTATAACTGTTATATTTGGAGAATATCAGTACATCTGTTCAATAGTAGAAGTAATGGACTGTACAATTTTGATCAGTGAAATTTCAATATAATAAAATGAAAAAAACCCTAACAAGAAATAATCTATATATCACTACCACACTTTGATACCTTCAAATTTTCCTATCAGTTCAGAGCTTCATTATTAAACAAGCAGATATCTATTGTTTAGTTTACTTTTCCATAGTTATACCCTGAAAGGAAACACAGTCTGGAAAAATTAAGATATATCTCTGCAAAAAGCTCCCACTTTGTAAATGCTCAAATGGTTAGTATGTACACAAGCAGATAATGTTCAGGCAACCCCCAAAGACGGGCCATGGCTTATGACAAAATTAGGCCTATAGTACTTTAATGAATGGGAATGGTTGTAAAACCTCTTGTGACTTTTAGTGTCAGGAGATAATTTAATCTCCTAATGACATTAAACATTCATAAGGAGTTAATAAAGAATTATATAATTATATTATGAAAATAATGTTGAAATAGGAAAGTGTCTGTCAGATCTGGTCAACTGGAGATAGCAATTTCTGGAACAGTTTTCTGAGTAAGAAATCTTGAAAACCCTAATGGCAATGATAAAAAGATACTGTTTTCAGGAAAAAAAAAAAAAACAAAACCAAAACCAAACACCAGGGAAAAGAATCTAGTTCATACAAAATACATCAGCCATATGTTTCACAGTTTATCTTATAGTAAACTTGGCAATCCCCCTACAGCATTGTTATTGCTTCTGGATAACTGTGTGAGGCAGTTTCCTGGGCAGAAAGCACATCCCGACCACTTCTCACTCAATGCCAAAGTACAGCCAATGTGAATGGCACTCTTGCTGTATCCTGGTTTCCAAAATGAGAAAACCCATGGCTACATGTTTTTAGTGTATTCTGGCCAGGTCCCTTGATCTAAATAATTGGGGAACTGACAATCCAAGGTATATAGTATGCCTGCTCTACAGTTTATCACAGCCTGAGTGAGCAGATACTAATAAGGCTGCATATATCAAATCATAAAAAAAAATAAGATCAAATATGTCCCAAACAAACACTGTCTGCGGATACAGAAGAGACTATAAAACATACCACAGGGTTTTCTGGATTAGTCTGAAGGTAGCTAGTGAAGTAATAAAGAAAATTGAAGATCAGCCTATTTTATTTTACCTACAACAGAGTGATTTTAATTTCTTTTAAAACTTAAAAAGTCATAGATTTTCTTTTTCTTTCTTCAAAAAATATAGAGCTGTGAAAGATACGACTGTTTCTGTGACATGAGTATATTCAAATACTGTACGTTTTCTGCCTTTATTTGACATATTCATTTATGATGCTTAGTATTGCAAATTCAACTAAAATTATCCTTGATAGTTTTCCAGGTATACTATTGTTTTCACTGGATTACAAGATAATTCTCATACCTTTATCCTTTTCTCCCCTAATCCTTGTTTCATCTCTTTAGTCTTTCCCATATGAAGAAAATTTCAAATCATTGTCTTCCGAATTCAAGAACATGCAAACACCATACACCATATATGATCGAACAGCTCCACAAACTATCCATTTATTTTGTACTGTTGAAAACTATTTTCATTGTTTATTTAATTACAACTAAAACTGTGTTCTCAGCTTTTCATTCATCTTCCTTACAATCTCCATTTCTTTCTTTTGGTCATTACTACAAACTTTTTGCTTCTTCCACTATAACTCTAATGATTGCACTCTTTCCCGCTACTGAAACTTTAACATTGATCCATTATACAGCAAGAGCCATCATAGCTTTAGTAGATCTCTAGATTGTTCTACCTTCTCAAAATTCCTGTCTTCCTGTCATTAACTTTTCAAGCCATATCTCAACAACAAACCCAGATCTGATTTTCTTACCTGTGTTTTTGCCCTTCTGTACTTTTTAGTCTTTATTTTACTATAGGAAAAAGAGTTGCATGAAAGAAAAGACTTAAGAGGAAAAAAGAGTCATTCTTCATATTACTGTGCTGTAACGTTACAACTGTTCATGGAGCTGGGTTATGAATGGTAAGAAAAAGATTCTTTTGTTCTATTGTCTTATACTGCAGCATTTGACTTTCAAAGAATGCGAGAGCAAATGTAAGAAGGTGACCTAGATTTTACTAAGATACTGTTTTGTCATAAACATAGGAATAAAGCTTTAACTAAAAGAAACACATAGTAACTACTTATCAGGTTCAGTGGCATTTTCTGAAGTTCACAGATTTGAACAGTCACAATCACAGAATGGTGAAAGGACCTCTGGACATTATCTTGTCCAACTCCCCTGCTAAGGCCATACCTGCAATGACCCAAAGTTGGACCACCTTCACTTAGGTCACTGTGGCAGGCAAAAGCCTGCTTAAATTGTAGTGATCCTGACCAGAAGACCATTGTACAACGAGGAGTCAGTGACCCACAATACAGTTAACTTGAGGAGCCCCAGGCCTGTCCTGCATATCCAGTGTGGCCTTCAGACCTGTGTTGTGATGCACAGTTCCCTTGACCAGGGCACAACCTCAGCCAGTCCATTGTAAGCAGCTCCCAGTCTTCCTGATTTCTTCTTCATTGGGATGCATTGCTCCTGAGCTTGGAGGAGGTGATCCTTGGATATTAGCTAGGTTTCTTGGGCCCCTCTTTCTTCCAGGGTTTATCTCATGGTACTTTACCTAGCAGATCCCTGAAGAGGCCAAAGTCTGCTCTCCTGAACTCTAGGGTAGTGAGCTTACTACACACCTTCCTCGCTGCCCTAAGGATCTCAAACTCTATCATCTCATGATCACTGCAGCCAAAGCTACCCTTGAGCTTCACATTCCCCACCAGCCCCTCTTTGTTGCTGAGAACAAGGTCCAGCATCACACCTCTATCACTTGGAGAAGGATGTTATCATCAACATATTCCAGGAACCTCCTGGATTGCTTGTGGCCTGCTGTGTCGTCCCTCCAACAGATATCAGGGTGGCTGAAGTTCCCCATGAGGACTAGGGCTTGTGAATGTGAGGATGCTCCTATCTGTCTATAGAGGCCCTGATCCACTTGGTCTTCCTGGTCAGGTGGCCTGTAGCAGACCCCCACTGTAACATCACCTGTCCCCACTCTCCCTTTAATCTTGACCCATAAGCTCTCAGTCGGCTCCTCATCTGTCCCCAGACAGAGCTCATGCATTCCAGCTTAACGCTGTGTCCTCATCTCCCCTATCTGGCCTTTCTAAAGAACCTGTAAACTTTTGTTATGGACAAGGTCTGCATGACATATTTTATGTGTGTTAGACTCTTGTTCGATGCTGCATTGCTCAGGGCTCCCAGCACCTAAAAGGGCATAAGATTTTCTATTTTATTCTCTTCTTATAGTGTCAGCTCTAAAAAATAGTATTTTGAACAATACGCAAGAAGCAGCCAATTACTTGATAGTTGTAATAAGTCTGGGCTGGCTGTAAATTTTGATCACACCTAGGCTAAATAAAAGCACTGTATCATGAATCTTTCTATTAATAGAGTCATGAGACAGAACAACCAATTAGGACACTGGTATGTGCATGTATCTGCTTATAGCAGTGTTGGGTGCCCAGAAAGGTTAAAACTGTTTGAATTGAAGAAGGTCCTAGAGAAGGAGGAGATGTGTGGAGAGAAATATCAGGGTATGACCTTGACTCATAGCATCTGAATTTCATACAAGCAGTGGCACTGCACGAACCAACAAGACTTTGAACCCATCCTTCCCAGGATAGCAGAGAACTCCCCAAATAACCCTGCATATAATAACCCTGAGGGGGAGCGAGGAAGTGTGAGATAATCAGGCAGGTAAAAGCTCTAAATTACATGGCTCTTAAATGGACATCGACATCCAGATCCACTGTGGGTTGCTCTTTACTTTGTGTCACCCCTGACAGCCACTCAGGACAGGTGTTTGCCTAAGCTGTTCTGGAAACCTGCAATGGTTCCATGACCTTCAATGGCTTGAATGGGCAATAAGCAAATTTTGGTAAACCTTGTCATAATAAAAAATGGAAATCATGTATACTGGTTTTGGCTGGGCTAGAGACAATTTTCTTTACAGTAGCTTGTATGGTGGTGTGGATTTGTAATGAAAACAGTGTCGACAACATAGGAATGTTTCAGTTACTGTTGAATAGTTCTTTCACAGTATCAAGGTCTTCTCTGTTACTCACACTATCTTCCCAGTGAGTAGGCTAGGGTGCTTAAGAAGTTGGGAGGGGACACAGATAATAGTTGACCCAGCTGACCAAAAGGATCTTCCATACCATATGATGTTGTGGTCAGCATTAAAAGCTGCAGAAGCAGGGGACATTCAGAGTTATGGTATTTGTCTTCCCAAGAAAGCACTAGGCATGATGGAGCCCTGCCTTCCTGGAGGCGGCTAAACATCTGCCTGCTGATGGGAAGTAATGAATGAATCCCTTACTTGTTTTGCTTGTGTGCACAGCTTTTGCTTCACCTATTAGATTGTCTTTAACTCAGTCCACAAGTTTTTGCACTTTTACCCTTCCAGTTCTCTCCCTCATGCCATTGGGAGGGAGGGAGGAAGGGAGGGAAGAAAGGAGGGAGAGAGTAACTGTGATGCTTAGCTGCCTACCAGGGTGAAACTACAACAGCATGGCAGGGACACTTAGGAAAAAAAAATTAAATAAAACTGCACCGTTAAAAAAGTCTGTTGGTACTGCCAATTCTACTGCTTTTTGTACACTTTGAAGTCATTATGAGAAAATTGTTCCCCTACAATAATCTCCTTCAAGCATATTTTATAAACCTGGAGACAAAACTGGCAGGAGAAAGGGAGGGGATTGTTAAGTTATGATCTGTTAACTAGCTATTTAGATAATATTGTTAATTAACTCGTTAATTATCTCTTAGCTATTTAAAATTGATATGTTGTCATAAAAGAGAATACAGCAACTTAAGTATGATGAAGTTTAATATATTTTTTATTTTATATTTAGATGTGCAAGGGAACTACAGAATTAAATGTCTGTAGAAAGTGACACAGACTGGACACAGCACTGAGCAACCTGCTCTAGCTGATTCTTTCATGAGCAGAGGGGTTGGACTAGACTATCTCCAGAGGTGAGTGCCGATCTCACCCATTATGTGATGCTGTAAAATGCTTCTCCATTTCTGGGTATTTTAAAGCTGCTGCTAGTACCTGTGTCAGCTTACATACAAGTTGAAGCACCTAGTAGTGCTTTAGCACCCCTTTAGGAATTAGTTAATAGCAATGATCAAAAAGGCAGAAATGAGTCAGGCTGACATTCTTAGAGTTTGTCTGGTTTTTTTGGTAAGATTTTCTTGCAACCGTTCTTTTCATACTCTGACCACTCGAGAAGATACGCACTAAATTAAAAACCTCTGACTGGAATACACATATCAGAGATCACTGTTTAGATGTGTGATCTTTACAAAGAGAGAACTGTGTACTAGGAAGGTCAATAAATGTATTGTATAATAAAGTTAAAATACTTATGTATTAATTAAATCAAGAATATTATTTTCTATTAAATATAATCTTCACAATTTTTCTCTGTTTTATTAGGCTACTTTCTCTGTTAAGACATTTTTCTAGGTTTTAAGCAAAAATCCCAAGTTTCTTTGTGAGTAGTGTTTTTTGAGAATACTGTTCTAGCATATACTTCAGCTAAACGTCATTCCAAAATATAAGAAAAAATATAGATGCAGTTACCCTCACAAAATACTTTTATCTTTGGTACAGTTAATCTGGTTCTCATTATAACTTGGAAAATAATAAATAAATAAAAACATTGGGCTCTCTTACAGGTTTGCTGACTGCAAAAGCAGCTGTTCACATGCTTACCATTAGATGAATTTAAAAACAACATAAGGAGGAAAAGTTTTATCATCTTACTTTTGGCCTCTATTTAGATTGATACGTGTGTAAAGTAGCCAACTCTCCAAAAAATAGAGCATTTGTTCAAAATCTGAGCAGCAATTTGTTATAGCTGTGATGAGGACATGTTTCCTCAAAATGATAGGCTGTCTCGTGCACATGAATGTGAAATTTTCATAATTGTTACTAAAAGATGCACTAGGACATGTAATAAAGCAGGAGCAGATGGGCTTGAGAGTGAACTGTTGCAAAATACTTATTATGAATGTGAGAGAAGCTGAAATATCTTCTATTAGCTGAGGAACCAAAGCAAGTGTAAGGTTAATGAAGACATCAAATAGAAGATGTTATCTGAGAGAGGGACAACAGTTTGACCTCAGATTCACTACAAAAAACAATTCTCAAGGGCCCTCTAGAAGGCCAGAATATTATACTGCAAAGTTTTCATGATAAAGATAAGAAATTAAATGAATGATGTCTGAATATGACATATAGTAAAATATAAACAACATTAAAAATATATACTAGGAAAGACTTAAGGTAGGTAGATCATGTAGCTGTAGAACTCCTTTAAACTGTAACAACATTCTAGACATTTTACTATACTATGTCTGTTTCTAAAAAACTATACCCTTCATCTTCTCATAGCACTATAATTTTTAAAAGTATTTCATGTACAAAATTATGTATGAAGTACTGTAAGAAAGGCTGAAAACTTAATTTATTTGCATCCAACTTCTATATTTTACTTTATTGTCTTTCACAGGAGAGAAAAATGAAGACTAATCATTAAAGATGTGTCTTACTTGTGCAGTTTGGCAAGGATCCAGACCATGTTCCATTGGCAGTGCATTGTCTTACAGATGATCCAGAAAGTATGTATCCTTCCATGCATGAATAAATTACTGAATTAGAGAATGTAGTTCCATCAATACGAAATACTTTTCCATTAGCAGTTGTTCCTGGATTGCCGCACTGAACAGCTATAAAACAAAATGTTGAATATTTTTTAAATGTAGTAAAGATAATTTTTGAATTTGTAATGTTTAAGGACAATCCTGCTGCCTGCAGTGTTATGTGGTAAAAATCCATGCTGTTTGTCCTGAAAAATGTAACTTTCAGGACGTATTGATAAGGCAAATTGTACTTAAATAGCTGTTTGCATGTATTATTTGGTTTTGACCTTTTGTATATAGAGAAACGCAGTCTACAAATTTAACTTTAAAATCTTCAGTAAAGGAAAGATAGTTTATCTGCAAAGACAAACTCCCAATTACAAGACAATGTCTGATCTACAATTATCACTGTAGATTTGACTCTATAGTATGTATATATTTATAGCATCACCAAAATACATTTCCTACCTAATTCAAATCACAAGACAGAATCAAACTATTATTTCATAGGCAAGTGTAAGCATGATGTTTCCCAGTTCTTCAATGTTCAACTTCGGAATTTGAATGTGTCTTTCATATGTGATTACATGTACACATCTAATCCATATGTGATTACATGTATATATCTAATCCATATAACCTAATCTAGAACAATATACCTGTGTGTGTATTACACACACCTGTATCTATATATCCGTAATGAGATTCATAATTTCAAGATATTTTTAGGGAGGAAACTAACACTAAATGTATCTCAAAATGTAAGAGGGATAAATCACTTATATAATAGATAAGATCAAAGAAGAACAGCAGAAAGTTCAGTTGGGCTAAGCATATCTCTTCAGATAGCAACATATAAACACATCTGTATATTTATGTTATGTGAGCATGGCAATCATTCATCAGAAAGGATATTAGAAAACCAGCTAGTGAAAAATGTTTTTAAAATGAGATTTTAAACTGTATTTCATAAAGATAACGCAGTCAACAGTGACAAAGTGGATAATGAGAACACAAGTTCTCAAATTATTTTCTGCTTTTCTTTGAAATTAGTATGTTTGGAATTTTTTAATCAAGGAAGTTAAGGTAATAAATGATTCTCCATAAATATCCTGTTAAAACTCTCTTTTATGATAATACATATCGCTTGAAATTTCTAGAATATTTTTTTCCAAATAAATTTGTTTCAACATTTCATTTTCTATTGAAAAACAATAATAATGTTACCAGTAAATAAAATTTTTAAGACAATCATTTATGACATAGATGTAGCTAATGAAATCCTGACATTGACATTTGCCTAAAACTTAGGTTTTTTCTCTGATATTCAGGTGTATAATGATTGTAATTAAAGATCAAGTGATGGTGAAGTTTTTAAGGGAAAAAAAACTTTCAGCAAATGTTCAGTTCTAGACGCCTTATCTATTTCTTTTTCTGTTTAGTTTTTTGTACTGGATAACACATATAGTAGATGCTGACACAAGACTGAGAAGAAATAAACAGTTCAGTATACTTTTTTTTTCCTCAAAACTTTGAAAACATGCAGTTTCATGGGTGCCAGGAACTGACTTCAAATTTGTCACCTGATGCCAAGCCATTGATATGATGTAACAACTTACTCGAAAAAATTTAATGGTCAGTCCAAAATCAACTATATACCATTCACAACACAAAAGTGGCAATGTAAAATTGGTTTTCTGATTAGCATTTTTAACAAGGCAGCTTACAAAAAGCGTGCATCTTCAGTGATTTACCTTTGCACTCAGGTTGTCTTCCTGTCCAACTTCCATTTGCCATACATGTTCTTTCTTCTGAACCATGGAGGATATATCCAATATCACAGCTGAAATGTACTGTGCTTTTAATTTTAAAATTGTTTTCTTCTCTAGAACCATGACCTGGGATACCTGGATCACCACAAGAACCAGCTGTATCACCTAGAATTTAACGTGCGAAGATAAGGAGTATGAAATATTATTATGTTTTTACATTTAAAATATATATTTCTATGTATTTATAAATTAGTATTTTTATATATCATATATATAACNTACCTAAAAATATATTTTTATAAATAAACATACATCTCAGTAGGTGTGAATCCCTGTAATTACAAAATTACTTGATTCTCAAATAATTCCTTTTTACTTATTTTATGTAAGTAGAGAACAGAAATTAAAACTATCTCAAGATTCCCCTTAGACCATGTGAAACTCTTGGTAAAAGCCTTGTCAAACAAGAAGTGGGAAACCAAAACAAAGCCACAAACCCTTGGTCATTTTTCTTTTAAAATAAGGAATTCTGAGGAAAACCAATGTCCTCATCATAAAGATTATTTTCTTGTTTGCCTATATTAAGTTACATAAAATACTTCCTAGTTTTATGAGTTGTAATCGTTTTACAATTGAATGGAGGCTTTAATCAACAATTTTATGTACATCTGACGTGAAGCATTTCCGTGATTAATAACCAACATAGTAATAGTAATACAAAAATAATAAAAATAATAAAGGTTATATATCTAAATCTTCATTTATATTGAGAACTTTAGCTCTAGGTAACAGCATATTTCCACAGCAGGTCAGTTGTTTAAAACTGGTTCAAAATCACAGACTCAAAAAGTTTAGGCTCTTCGCTGTTTCCCCCTTTCATTATGTGACACAGACCAGTTAAGCAGCCGCCAGCCCTGTATAAAAAGAAGTTGTAAATACTTCCAAATTATAGTAAGTAAAATAATTTTATAAGCTTTCAAAATACTTCATGTCTAAGATATTTAGGTGACTTAACTCCCTCTAGTTTCAAAATAGTCTGATGCATATTTTTAATAATTTCAAAATGCCCTAGATCCAGGGGTTTTTTTGTTATTTGGAGAATCCATATCTTAAATTTTCCAATATCGTTTATTTAGATGGTGAAGAATTTGGGACAGAGCCTGCTAAGTAGTCTACACTTGTAAAGTCTTTACAATAACAGCTCAGTTTTCAGCCAGTTACTTGCCATTATTCCTAAAATAATTTTATGATGAAAAAATGAAAATAGGCTTTTTGCTATGCTAAGTATAAATCTCATATTCCTCTTGTAAATTAAATCATGTGTTTTTTCTCAATGCCAAATTATTACTGGGAATTATTCCTCTTTTACTCTTAGGAAGGTTAGACACCAGATCTTTTAGTTGAAGGTTATAGAAACAATTTTTCTAAATGACTAATCACATCTGGAAGTGACAGTGATATGATCAATGATATCATAACAGAACATATTTTTATTACCTCATGCAGTGATTCAACTAAGTGATTTTCACAGTCAGTTATGGGCCATCCTTCACTCACATGTGTAACAAATTCTCAGTTGGCATTTAATTTTAATGAAAAGGAGATTATTTAGACCACTTGAGAAGTACAAAACCATTGCTGCCCTTATAAGGAACTCTAAGTTGCTGCAAATTTCTGACACCAGCTGACATGCACGTGATGACTGGAAGCTGTGTTTCTGAATGCCAATCAATGGGACATGACAATTGTTTCTAGCTCTAGCATGTGAAACAAAGTACCATGTAACAAAAAGGAACCTGTCTTAGGGATAATGTGACAAAATTCTGTAACCTTATGTTTGATAACAGCATTTTCTGTTTGAATTCTTCTCTATACATGAAAAAGACAAGCATGCTGTATTTTGTCAGTTGGTTATTCTATATTATTTCTTATTGATATAATCATCAAAAGACACAAAGTTTAACAGTGTAGTATACATTAAAAATTAAGATCAATTTTTCAAGACTAATAATGAAAGCTAAAGATTTCATATATTTTTAGATAGAAGAAATAGAAATGGAAAGTGTGGAAATCTGCAAACTATTTTAAAATGAGAAAGCACTTCAGATACACACTTTGGAAAAAAGTGTCATATTTTCCTGAACTAGAATTACAGTTTGGTACAATACAGTGGAAGTCAATCAGAGTTTGTATTATGTCACAATTTGATTCATTATGATTCACATTTGAATCATGTCAAAGCAATGTTTCTTCATTTATTGAGAAAAATGTACTAGATATGATTAAAGTTTCCTGTCTATGGGTACAAAAGTTGTCTTTAAAAACATGTATTTTCATGTACGTCACTTACGAATCCTTATCTCATGATATTTGCAAACATGTTATTTAATAACAGGATGATTATATAATAGTCTTATTTTCAGTAAGGTTTCTTTGATATTTTAATTTACATTTTTAGGATTCCTATTTGTATTCCTTGATATTTTTGTCTATTTCTTTATTGACTTTTTTTAATGAACAAATTAATATTTTTATTTATTCATTTTATTGCTTATGGAAAACTACAATAAGTAGGTTTAGATTTTTATCTACAAAGGATTTTTTCCCCAAACAAATATGTAGCATACTATCTGTAAAAACATTTTTGATGGACCTAGTCTGAACTTGCAATTCACTTATATATATGATTCTTTTTTAAATAATATTGTTTTACATTATGTTTTGATTTCTGATGCACAGCTCTAAACATCAAAGGTTATAACAACTTGATGTTTGTTCCCATTATGGCAAACTTCCTTCTGATTTTACTGATAGAAACTTAAGGGATAAAATTAGAAGTTTAAATTTTCTAGTTTCTGTCACATTGTAGATTGATGGCAGATTAGTGAAAGAGGACAGACTCATAGAGCAAGATAATAACATTTAGGCTGTCTTTGTCTGCAACCTCTTCCTAAAGTTCGCAGCAGAATGTTCAAATCCTTAAAAAAATATTCCAAGACTTTGGAATTTACTGCAAGATTTTAACCATGAAGCCCTATTTTAATATTTGTTATTTATTTTTAATTTTTAACTACTTATGTGCCATAGGCTGTAAAAAAATGCATATTCTGAAACTGTTGCTGACATAACCAGTTTATACCTGAATACACTGAGGAGATGAAGGCAGGAGATTAAAAAAAACTAAATTCATATATAATGGAAACATGAGGATGATGAAAAAGAATGTCCCACCAGTATTTGTGGAGAATTAAATCTGATAACATAATTAACTTCTATCATGATCTGTATTTACACACTCTAACGCAAGAAATGGGATTTAGCTAAGTCCCCAAATTTGTGTGTGACCTGGATTTCTGTTTTTCATTTAGTCACGGGTATTAAAGCAAATCAAACTGAACTTGTGGAACAGAACATTCCTAAGCATGAAGTGGTTCAGAAAACATCTCAAATTCAGCGAGGGCTAATCTATTGTAAGGATCATATGGTGTTCCCTTAAAACCAAGCATCCTATCCTGATACTATATGGAGCCCACCAGGCCTTACTATAAAGATGGATGTATTATGCAATTAAGATGTACCTGAGGTGTCATGAAGTCAGCAGATATTTTGCAAGTTAAGAAAAACAAAGAAAAAACAATCATCCTGAAGAGAGAATAATGCAGTTTCCTTGTGGAAATTAATATTCTTGCCAGAAGTCGCATAGAAAATATTTTCAAAACAAAGCAGTTCCTTTAACATTCTATTGAATGTGAAGTTTCTTATTCATGTTACATACCACTGAGAAAGCCTACTTGTCACAAATTATTTTCTTGTTAATAGAATTTTTGTTTATTTTGGTTTTACTTATTTAATTGATATTGAGACAGTACTTCAGTTTTATACTTGATTTCACAGATTTTGAAATGGCCTTCTGAGAAAACCAAAATAAAATCAAAATACCTTCAGGGCACATTCTTTAATTCAAAAATATTACCTGAGCAATGGGGAAGAGATCCACTCCAGTGTCCATTTAGCTGACATGTACGAGACGACTGCCCTAACAGCGATCGCCTACCTGTGCAGGTATAATGAACAGTAGAACCAAACGTATATTTATCTCCAGACAGGACCGCGTTAGGAGGAACGCCAGGATGGCCACAGTCAATCACTACAATGCATAATTATTGGAGATAAAAAAAGGTTATTATCACTGATCAAACAGTTTGAAGTTATCATTTTCATAACTCCATACATAAACTTTGTGAAGAGGCTGACCTTTTTAGTGTTTAGGGGAGGGGTCTTATTATGTGATTAGAAATGCAGAATACATTGACAGACAAAAATGTTTGGAGATGTCAAAAAGGTATTTTAGATATAGATATTGATGTCCAAACCCACTCATTCACTAAGTTGATCTTTATGGCATGAACACATGCACACTCACACACACAGAAACACACACTCATGCATGTACTCTTCAGAGAAAAAACACAGGAAGACAGTATCTGCTAAAGTCACTGCTAAGGTAGAGAATATGCAGACCTTCATCTCTCATCCACTGGTCCTAAATCATTGGTCATGAAGTCTATTAGGTTTATAAACAAGATCATTTTTGTTAAATTTTGCTATGAATCACAGAATCACAGAATGTTAGGGGTTGGAAAGGATCTCTGGAGATCATCTAGTCCAACCCCGCTGCCAGAGCAGGTCCACCTACAGCAGGGTGGTGTCCAGGCGGGTTTGGAATGTCTCCAGAGTCGGAGACTCCACCACCTCTCTGGGCAGCCTGTTCTAGTACTCTGCCACCCTCAAAGTCAAGAAGTTCCTCCTCATGTTTAGATGGAACTTCCTGTGTTCAAGTTTGTGCCCATTACCTCTTGTACTATCACTGTGCACCACCTAAAAAAATATGAACATGAACATGAAAAATGAACATCAACGCTAATATACTAATTTGATATTTATGGTTTTAGTTACTTAAAATATTGTCTTGTGTAAATAAAATATTTGTTTACATATTTTTAACATACTCCTAGGCATCAGTCATTTATATCGATTGCAAAGAGATTGGAGGGCATTTCTATAGGATCCCAATCTTAGAAATGGTCATGGACAAACTCCCTATTATTTGTTTAGTGAGTAAATTTTAATCAATAAATGTTAGTTAGTCCCATTCTGTGATTAATTTATAGTACTTTTAATCTTGATATTTTTGTGATTTCAACTCAAAAGATTGTACACAAGGATATCCAACAGTTAGCTTACACACAACTAATTCTGATAACTGCCTCAAATGTCATGAAGTACGTAAAATTAGGAAAGAAAATGGGAATATTTAGCATGATGTCTTCTGTCCTTTTTTTGCCTCTTATACAGAAAATTATTATAAGTGGCCCTTGCTCTAACTGGTCAAAACCAGTCCTTCTTTTGGAATAAAAAGAGGGTTCAATGACAGAAACCTCATCTAAAAACAGGATAACACCACTGAAATAATTTCAGCCCTCTCCTACTTACTGGAAAGTTGTATAAAGTAACAGTGAAGATACCTTGAGTAGATCATCAGGAAGCTAGTTACTCCATAAGACAAAACAACAAAAGGTCTATGCATCATTATAGAGAACTTTATGTGGACAATGTACGTAATGGAAACAAAGTTCTATAGTGAAAAGAAACAGCTAGCCTGTCTTTTAAGGTTAAGAGCACACATCAAAAACATATTAAAGAAACCTCCTCACACGTTGAATTAATACAGAGAAAACTTCTAAGAATTCAGAGCAAGAAGTTAATTTAAAAGCGAGTTGAATACATCAAGTTCAGGAAATGCACAGTTTAAATTCGTAAACTGAATTCACTCTGTTCACAGAATTAATCTAGTTTTGCATGCTTGATTTCTTTTTATCTTACATCTGTCCATGGCATGTGGCATATCTCGGCCAAGGATATTTGTATTTATGCATCATGAAAACCACAAATTATAACTGCAAATCCCAGGGCACTAGAACACCCCCTAAATCATATGAATGTAGATTTTATCAATACTTCACCATCTTCAATACCATAACATTTTCAGCAGGATTTTCATTTTAATTTTTATCAAAAAAAGACAGTTCAGAAACCTGATCAGGGTTGAGGATGTATCAAATTCCCTAGCACTTCAAAAGTACAATAGTTGTACGATACAATATATGACCGGTCATGCACAACGATTCATCTTCCCCTAATAATTATTCTTGGTCTTAGAGCTTTACATTTATACATACATAGATCTGTGTTCAGTGGCTCACGTTCTCTTAGGGGTCCAGCTTGCAAGGTGCAGAACCTTCCTAATAACCCCACAAAGGATTTAGGAATGCGGTACATTATTGATTGACTTTGATTCCTGCCTAGTGCCACTGACCCCTGTGACCATTTTGTAGGCTTTCAGGACAGAAATAGTCAGAATGGTCAGCTTTACAAACTGGGCACTTGCTGCTAGCATGTTAGACGTTTAATCAACTGCTTATAAATTAACTCTACTATTAATTATGTATGATTGTACAAGACAAACAGAATATTGTCAATAAAAAAGCATGTTGGTCATACAGGCTTTAGTGAAAGGAAACTATTTCTTCTTGTAAAAAACATTCACAATTTTCCACTATTTTTTATTATCTGTATTTTTATTGATTGATTCTTTTGCCATTTTTAGATGTTGTCATAGAGGAAAGGTTTATTTCATATTGGTACCTTAGAACATTCAGTTCTGGACTTTCCTATACATACCTCTCTTTTATGTTTACATCTTAAAAATCCTTACATCTTAACTGTAAAAAAACTTACATCTAAAAATCCCAGATTCCTAATAACTGATTTACAAAATTATACCACCTTCTAATGCTACCCTTAACTTGATTATACATTCTATAAAAGTTAATGTTATATTCATGTTCTCAGGTGGGTGCTAATTCATCCTCCATTTTATTTCCATCAATTTCTTCCTTTCTGCCTCTCTGTTATCTAATCCTATTTCATCACATATATGAACAGTACCTTTTCAAGTATCTGTGTAAATGTAATTTTACATTAAGCTTTGTGTCAGATTTAAAGAACAAATAATAAAGGAAGAAGAAAAATAAAATATAATAGTATTATTAATCTTCAGAGTATGAAAAATGTCAGGTCAAATTATATTTTGTCATTATTATTGACTATTATCAATCTATTTCTGTCACAATTAAGCCTCACTTTTCTTAAATAAAAATAAAAATTTGAGAGAACGATATGCAAATAATTCTTTTGCCAGTGTGACATTTCAATAGCTATTCCATTCTCCACAAAAAATCCAAATAAAAAAAATAACTAATACTGATTATGGATGAGATATATAAAATTCTGGAAAAACAGAAAGAAGTATATATCCGCATCATATTCTGGCCAAATGTGATGACATATCAGTAAAAATACAGCATTATTAGTTTAAATTTACAAATGTTATACCCTAATTATTAAGTACTGAATTAAAAAGTACTCTTGAAGTTTCTTTAATCTGTATAGTTGTTATCAATTCTTATAATTCTATCTGACAGCTGGGAATGGTTGTACATGTCATATTGTGAAGGAAGAAATGTCAGGACAAGGTGCTGGGATAGAATTATTGAGAGTATGCCACAGACACCAGCAAAAAAATAGTCTATAGTGTTTAGTTTTCAAGCTTGGAAGCGTGGATTTTGTAGTATCTTAAAAGTAGCTTAAAAATAAGAAATCAGAGCATGTCTCTTAGAACTAAATTGAGAATACTTTGCAATAAAAAAAAACTTATATGGTCACTGGAATTCTTGAAGTATATTGTCCAAACATGCCCTTCATTTTGAGTACATTTCAAATTTAAAGTATATTTCCAGCAACACATGCCTAAGTAGCATAGGCCCCTGAAAATCTTTGATTCAAAGGGAGAGTTGAAAGACCATTATAGTCCAGGCCAGTGCCAAATTCTGCTTCTTACAGTAATTACAGTAGCTAGAAGTGATCTAGCTACAATACAGCTACAATACATTTCAAAGGAATCTCATCACTTTACAGCTGAACACCTTTTCCTTTGTAACCTTGCCTGATTCTTCTCCATTACTTTAGCAATATTTTTTAAAAGTTATGTTCTTTGAGACTAGTTAGAGAGAGATTGAACCCCAGCTAGTTCAAAAAAATAATCCAACCTGGGTCAAAAAAACCCATCCAGCCATCTTTCCACTTCTTTTCTATTGCTCTTACACTAAAAAAGTGTACAGACTACTAAATGACAACCCTGCATGCGTCCAAAAGGGAAACAATTTGCAAAACATTCCAGAAGCTGAAAGGGTCTTATAAAAAGTATTCAGTATTTGAATCAGAATAAGTTTTGGTAAGCTTTATGATTACAAAACACCATGGATAATGCCTGTGATAGAAGTGGGTAATCCAGCTGTCCTAACCAATTAAAAACCAATGAAACATCTGTGGCTATATCTACATCACAGTTAGAGAGTTGTTCATGACATGCCAGAAAAAAAACCACCTCCTTATGTTGATCCACTTGCCTTAGTGGATAGGTTGCATGTGACTGTGATGTTCAGGTACATCTGGTAGTGTCATCAACTGAGGACATGATCTAGAGGACACTTTTGGTGCTCTGCAGTACCAGCACTATTTGTTTACTGGCTTCATAGATAGTCTGATCATGCTGTTGTCCCAAGTTTGGAAAGTACTATAGTGATATAAGTCAATAATTGTGTATTATAGTATTAAGTTTCAGTGTGATTATAGCTCTGTGGCCAATGGAGGCCATGTATTGGCAAATTCAATGTATATGTTTTTACTTTCTATCCCTGCTATTAGGGATTATTGTGCTAAAGCATTCAGAGATGCTTGCTTCAGTTATCGTATTTCCCAAGGTTTCTTTCTGATTTGCTACATAAAATAACAGTATAACTGTGCTACTTCAGCTGCTACTGAAATCTTCCATCATTACTGCACACACACAAATCTATATAAATATGATTATTACAATTGTTGTCGTGAGACTGATAGAAACGTTGTGTAAAATAATACCTAGTGTAGTTCACATTCTTTATAGAAGCATACACATTATCTACTTACTAATGCATTCAGGTAAAGGTTTGTCCCAGTGGCCATTTGGTTGACAAATTAAAACTGAAGAGCCAAATAAAAAATATCCAGGATTACAGTCATAAAATACCACTGAGCCATACGTGAAATTTCCATGTTCGATTTTACTTTCTCTTATGGAATTTGCAGGAATTCCAGGATCAGAACAATTGACCACTAAAAAGAAAAAGAGCAGACTTAAGAACTTGAGTCATACAAACGTAGCCTACTAAAAGTCTTTAAATTGTCTCCTATCCTTTGTATGAGAAACTTCCAACATGTTCCTACACTGATTTTACATAACTTGATTTTATATATAATGATACTGAATTAAGAAGATGATATGAAACCAGGACATGCTAAATTCAGAGCAAATAAAAAGAATTTTTTCTTCAGAGTGTGATGATGTTGTAAACGTATTCACCACTAAAAGTGACTGGACATAACAATATATTGAATTTATACTCTTGCCTTGACATAAACTATTGCTTAAAGCTGGAAACAGGTTATGGGCATACAGGTGCCTTTGGTCTAAACCACAAAGCCATGCAAATATGCTTATGTTCCTATACTAAAATTTTGATAATGGAGCACTTTTGAGGCAGATGTTTTGAGCTAAAGGGCACATGATCAGTTAGGTAAGATTGTGGTGATTTTGCTAGAATGGGGAAATATCCCAACAAATGGGTATGTGCTTTTAGAAATATGCGTATACTTTGATGATTAAGAATGCTGATGGATTTTTTGAGTCCTCAGTTACTTTAGGATTCATATGTTTGAAAATCACTGAAGACTAAGTTTTAGACTTGGTTTGTTTGGGTTCTTTTTGCAATTTACAGCTATCTGGTGAGGGGATTATAATACTTATTTTGGGGGGCATGGAGATTTTTTTAAATAGCTTTCATGCAATAGGCCCCTCTGGTCAAGTAAACGTATCATCATCTATTTAAAGAATTATAACTTCTCATCAACAAAAAGCTTCTTGGAAATCTGAGTTCTGTAAACTGTTTGCCAGTATTGCTTAAGGCAAATTGATCAAAGAAAAGTAGAGGACACCTATTGGAAGGAAAATATAGTAAATAAAATTACTATAAATACATGATGTGACTTTGTCTGTGTACTGATAGAAATTCATAGAAGCTGCTGGGAAGATACTGAAAAAGAATCAATACAATTTCTGCATATATGCAAGCAGGTTACAGCAAAAAATACATTTTTCTAAATGAGGACAATTAAAAGACTTAAAAAGCACATAACAGCAGACTTAAAGGACAATGGTGATAAAACTTTTCTAAAAGTGCTTATGAAACCTCAGAATTAATTTCATAGTACTGTCTTATTTTCAGTGAAAGATTTTTAAATATATCTAAAAGTGTTGAGAACCAACACAAAAGGATTATGCTAACAACTTGTAATAAAAAAATTAAAAAGTCAGATCAATGGAAATGTAAAAGGAATAAAAAGTATGTTTTCTTATGCACCTATATAGGATAAAAATGAAGAGTACACTATTTCATACATATTTCATATATTTTTATATTTCATATAAAAAACATCAATGCAAACTACAGACACGTAAGAAAGTTTCTCTGCAACAGTTATCCTGGTAACTTTCTGAGTGTAGAACTGATCTAACTGAAAAGCAAAACATCTTTAATAATTTCATGCCTGTTAGTAAGAGAAACAGTTTCCCTTTACCTTCAGTTTATTTTTCAACCTTAATTTTCCAACTAAGTTTGAAATCTCTAAATGCTTTCATTCTTACCTTTGCATATTGGAGGTGGGTGGCTCCACTGCCTATTAGCCTGACACTGTGCTTTAGTTGGTCCTTGCATAACATACCCAGTATTACATGAGAATGTCACCACGTCATTGAAGTTGAAACCGTTTCCACTTGTCCTTCCATAAATAGGACTACCAGGGTGACCACAACTAACAGCTGGCATAGCACAAAACAAAGAAACAAAAAACAGAGCATGCTGTTATCGCTTTTCATGATTTATGATATAATAGATAATCATTATAATCATTATATTATAGTAATTTAAAGTTTTCATATGGTAAGATACTGAGTACTTTCCATGAAAAATTCACATTTCTCTGAAATTAATAAGAACTAAGACATAATTTTAGTATATTTTCAAGCACTTATTTAAATATTTGAATAAATTGAATAGAATTTGCCATTCAGTAATCAAAGCAAATGAAGAAAATTTTTCTGAAGAATCAGGAGAAAACCAAGCACTTGATTTTCATTTCGTATAGTCTGAAATCGAAACAAAATATTTCAGTGCATTAGCTCCTCAGGATTTATTTCTTACAAATAGGTCTTAATATAGACTCATTCCGTTTTACCTTTGAGGCTTATGTACTTAGTAAAGTTATAATTTTATGACCGGATATAGGAAATATTATGGGCACTGTGAAACTTTTCTTGTACTTATACAAATACTGACTACAGAAGGTAAAGTTCCTTTTCTATGCCCACAAAGACCAAATGCAAAAATAGTAAGGAAAATAAATCACAAATTAATTTTCCCAAAATAATTTTAAAAATTGTATAAATATTTTATTCTGTTTTAACAAACTCCAATAGTTGATAAAATGTTAATCAGTAATTTAAAATGAAAAAAACCCAATCACAGAGTAAGTTGATTCTTTATTTTTCTAAATTAATTTTGTTAAGTCTTACAAAGACATACTCTTTTTCTCTGTGTAGAGCAGACTTATCATGATAACTCTAAAAGAAACCCATTCTTAGAACCTAAATTAAATAAAATTTTAGCAACATTAAAAAAAGTGAAAATGGTCCTTAAAAACCAGTATAGTATACAGACAAATCACAGTATATCCTATGAACGGAAGTTAAATTGAATTCTGTATGTTCTAATAGTATCAATAAGTTAGTGTCATGGTTTGGCCTCAGCCGGCACAAAGAACCACGCGGCCGCTCACCCAAACCTCGCAGCAGCGAGGGAAAATTGGAATAAAAAGGCAAAAACTCGTGGGTTGAGATAAAAAGCAATTTAACAGAACAACAAAGAAAAATTGACAAAACAACAATAGTACTGGCAGAGGAATATATAAATAGGGGTACCGTACTGACGCGCACCGACCGGACCCGGACCGTCCCCGCCTGCTCCCAAACTGGGAACCCCCTCCCCGGCTAGCTCCCCCTAAATACTGGGAATGGCGTCGTGGTGTGGAATACCTGTGCTGTGCCAGATATTAACCCTGTCCCTGCCGGAACCAGGACATTATCCACCCCTCATTCCATACCATGTACGTCATGCCCAGACCTTACATTTTCCAATTAATAACTGCTGCTTTTCCCTGTCTTATATCTATGCATACATACAAGTATAATTCCCTTAGTCTACAGGCCATCCCCTTTTTT
>VZSF01004942.1:0-15796 GCA_013398295.1 Chionis minor
CAATGAGGCCAACTTCTTGGCTGATGGAAAAATGAGAATGGGAGGGCTTCACTTAACTTTTCTCCATGCTTGTGTCAAAGTTTAAAAGGTGTTCAAAAGGCCTCTTCTAGATCTGGTTAATGGGCAGATTGGACTTCTTTTACCACTTGCTGCCTTTGAGCAGTACAAACCAGCTTCCATTTAAAAAGAGTGAATAAATAATCAAAGACAAATCCACAAAAAAATGCAACCTTCCTTTTTGAGCAGAATGAAGATTTTTTTCCTCCCCACAAAAGATGTCTTCCCTTATCTACCATCATCAGGTCTTAGAGTGTAGTCTTCTACAACCCTGCCACTGTAAAACTGAGATCTTAGTACCAAAGTGTTTCAGTGGGACGGTAAAAATGAGTGATGTACATCAGAGCGGGGTATTTAAGAGGTATGATGGTGAGTGTTAAAGACCTCGTAGACATTCATTTGGGTGAGCTGCATAATTTTGTAAATAGGCTCATCAGTCACCAGCAAAGCAAATGTTCCAACTGCATACCAACATTTACGCAGCACTACCTCAGCCTACAGTACCTTACGTGATGCTTAAAGGAATATGTTGTGTTTGCAAAACACAGCATGCAAAAATGCTGGAGTTAATTTAGCTCCCTGGGGTGTGTGTGCTGTGACATAGCTTGTATTTACATGATCCCCCCCACCTGGAACTCTTCACTCGGAGTGCATGGTAGGGATGTCATTAAGGGAACAAAACATGTCCGTGATAAGGTCCCTAATTTGTTTTATTCAGAAGCTGGACATGCCTAGAGCAACCATTCTGCACCATAAGTTCCTATGCGGTAGGAACAGTTTCTGTGATTATTTCTAATACAAAAGTAACACAAATACTATTTGTGTTGTTTTAAGGAAACAGATGAAATGTGATTGTGAGAGAGCTTTCCAACAGAAATGGTGAACGTCATTGCACAGGGAACTAATGAAACTTGGTTTGAAACACTGCATACTGCCTTGATCACCCATGCTCAGAAAGATGAATCTATTACCAGAACAGGTGCAGTGAAAGGCTTCTAGCATGATCAGAGGAATGAAGCACCCTTTTATTAGAAGAGAAAAACTAAAAAACTTGGGTAGCCTAGCCTAGCCAGAGGAAGGCTAAGGGGAATATGATTGCTGTCTATGAATATATCAGGGAGTGAGAGAAAGGACAGTAGGGAATGAAAAGAATTAATCAAAAGAACCACGCTGGTACAAGAACTAATAGGTATAAACTTGCCGAAATAGGTTTAGACTGGAGATTAGAAGAATGTGTCCAATCCCCAGAGCTATGAGATTTTAAAATAGTAATGAAGGCAAAATAACTAACCGTTTTTTTAAATGGAGTTTTAGAGGTTTCTGTATAGCATTAGATCACAGAGCAGCCTGTGAGGCTCTCAAAATGACAACTTAGCCACCTAAATGGTATGGATGATACTGTTCCAAGGAATATATTTCAGGTCACAGAAGATGTCCGTGGGGTAGCTGAAAAGTCAACTTCTTTTCCCTATTCACCTTTGAGATCTCTTCCTGTTTTACTCTCAGATTGCTTTATGTTCTTAACTTCGAACAAATAGGAGAAGTTAGATATCAGTGGCACATCTGTATTTGTGTGCCCTTGAACTGAGAACAACATAAGAACAGCTGAAGATGCAAATGCAGAAGACAGTCAAAAATCATGGACAAAGAGAGCTCGCTGACACTGCAACATTCAGAATTCAAGACTGGATCAAGGCCATCAGCCCCTGGAAGGAAATCATACAGCTAGCTTTCTGATTCAATCAAAAAATGGAATTGTTTCCAGCTCAATTTGTAAAGTTTGTGTAATAAGAAAAATAATAAGGAATCACATTCGTGAACAAGGGAAACTGTACCTAAGGAAATATAACCTTCTCTACTGTGGGGAAAAAACACAAGCCTTGCTCTGAATGGTGCATTCCAGCCATCCTTACAAAGACTTTACATTTCTCCCGACCTTAAAAGCAACATTTTCTGCAGGAGAGATGAGCACGTGAAGTCAGGCTTTCCATTTTTTTCATGGGTTCTAGCAAGAAAACAGTGGGCAGCGCACTACAGTGAAGCCCTCTGCAAGCATGAAGCAACATCTCTCCTGCTGGAACAAGGCACTCTAGGACTCGTCTTTAGCGAGGCTTAGTTGGTCCATTCCTCCATAAGTACAACAGCCACTTCTTTTAAGTTATTTGAATTGAGAGGATATTGCATAAGAATGAGGCACCACAAGCAGCGTTGATAGCAGGGCAGAGGGGAGCCCTGTGCCAGGCAGTTAACTTGGATGCATATTTTTGACAGATTTAGAGGAAGAGGAACATAGAAATGTCAAAACAGAGCAGTGGGAGACACTCCTTGATGGCTCTTTCTCTCTCTTTGCAAAAGCCTGTCTCATACTTGTAGGCACAATTCTGCAGATGTTGTTGTGGTACGCACCTCCCTCTCTTCCCTTACACTGCGTGTTACCAACTAAGACCGAGGATTCAAGTGAACCCAAAACCTGAAATTTAAGTTTTTGGGAAAACATGCTTCCCAACCTACAGGCTGCTGAGTAGGCACTGCTGATGTTAAAATGTTTATTAGTGTGCTCTGCCAGGATATCCAGGAGGTATCTTCTCTATTCCTGAGGTCACATTCTTTGTGACTGTGCTGCTAGACAGCAAGATTAGCTGAAAGCCTGTAAGTGTCATGTCTGAATTCAGAGGCTCAAATATCTTGCAGATGAGGATTTCAAGAGCAGGTGGTCAGCTCATTAAATCCTGATTCACGTCAGCAGGCCTTCTCCTTCCTCGAGATGTTTCTGCCCCTTCCCTCCTCCCGAGCTCTCTGGGTTGGGGACGAGTATGCCCTTTGAAAGCATACCAAATGCACTCTTCAATGCTTTCGGTCCAGCCTCTCAGCAACAAAAATCTGCAGCTGTTCCAGAGATGATGAGGCAGGCTTAGGGCAGGCACTAGCCAGATCTGAAACTGTTGCCTTAATTTACAAGACCATCATCATCATCGACATGCAATCCAGGAGGACCGCAGGTAGAGGGGAAAAACAAAAAGGTCACAGAGGAGGGGCACAAAAAACCCCAGTATTTTCTCCCTCTTTTTTTTTTCTTTTTTTTTTTTTTAAGCTTTCAGGATTTGCCAAGGTGACTGATTGTGACCTATGAATGAGACCATACTGAAATTACAATGATTGGCAATTTTAGATAGCAATTAACAGCAAATTGTCATTACGCAGCCCTCTGTGACAGAATTTTGTGTCAGTGGCCAAAACCACAGTCACAGGGAATGATGGCACACACAGGGAACAACTAGAGGCACAAGGAAACTGGAGAGGTTACTGATTGCCCAGTTTATCTGTATTCACATGACTCCAATGATGGCTGTACATGCACACAGATATAAAGGCTTTTATTTCTTTACAAAGTTTTTAGCTTTCAACTGTTCCAAGCAAAGCAAACTGAAGGGGAGCATTCGCTGGGGGACAGAAACAAACCACAAATGCTTCCTCACTTCTTTTCACTCCCCACAAAAAGCTTAACAGCCAACAATTGTAATTCCCCCATTGAGTACAAATACTTTGACATTGTTTCCTGCCGTTCTGTATTCACTATGAACTTCTCTTTGATTAAATGCTACTGAGTCTGTTTTCAGAGAGTTGATCACAAACCAGCCAAGATACATTACATAAGGCTATATGGCCGTTAGATGATAGTGTTACTGGCATGAAAAACATGAACCAATAGAAAAATAAAACAATGTCCCACCCAATAAGGGTGGCTTTTTATTTATGGGGCTGGATTTAAAAATTTTTTAGCATGGTCTGCTTTACGTTCAAGTCTGAAAGTAACACACAATTCTGCTTATTTTCTAAGACTGCAAACCTTCCATGTCTCACTTCTCCCGTCCCTGAGGGAGACAAAAGTAGCACAGAGCACGTTTGCTTCCTTCCTGATCACCCTGTAAGGTCACATAGTTCTTGCCAACAGGTTTATTGTTAACAAGCCTTTGCTCCCTCTGCTGGCTATGCTATCCCTTTGTAGCACCACAATTAAGAGCATCTGTGACTGATGACAAAGTTTCAAAGAACCTAAACATAGCTAAATACAGAATCCACAGTCATTCTCTGTATAGACTTCAAGTAAATCCAATTTCTTCTTAACTGGCAGAATCACTTCAACTTTATTCTCATTAACTTTGCTGGATACACCTTTATATCTGAAAAGATATAGTGACAATAGTAATTTATATTTAAAATTCACTCCGTTCATTTGTTTTACTTCTGATATGTATGCCTGGAAACCAGTCCTCTGTGTGTACAGTTGCAACACCTGGGTATATGTGTTCACAGGATGCACTGAGCACAGATGGATGTGGCCTGTGGTAATCGACAAGGACCCACCACAGGGCCCAGCTATTCTTTCAACTGTTTCACAGAAAAAGAAACCTGGAGGATTTTTCTCTGCTTATGGCAAGAATTATAGTTGCTCTATGAACTAAAGTTTAAAGTGAAAAATTGGCTGCCTGTAATAAAGAGGGTTTACAGAAAATACAACATTCTTTTGGCTTCCAAGACATAAGGAAAAAGAACTACTCTATTTAAATTAAAAAAGAAACAGTAATTGCAGCAGCATCCCACGGAAAAGTCATAACAGCAAAACAGTTCATAATGGGTCAGCTACAAGACACAGATGTACTGATTTTTTTTTTTTTTTTTTTTCCCCCAGAACTGGATCAAACTCCTCTCTATTTCATGATGCATGCTGCTTTTGTTTTTATCCTGGTTTCAGGCCGTTTCACTTGGCATCTCAAATTTCTGAACCCATTGGTTCTTTCCTCTATTCATGAAGATAATAGGATCCTGTATCCAGCAACATTTCTGGTCTGAAGACAGCGTGGCTTTGGAACCCGCTTACATGTTCCCAAACAAATCCCTACCCCTCTAACCACAGAAGTTGCACCAGGAAAACTGTCAGAAGTAATACATGTTTCTGGAGGATACCAGCATGGCGATTAAGGCAGAAAGAAGAGAAGAGAGGCCACACAGCAAATCATTTTGTTGCTTGCCATAAGCAAATTCATCTGCTTAGGACTCAATACAGCATTGATTAAGCCTTGCCAACTTTTGGGGGGGGGGGGGGGGGGGGGGGGAACCCACCCTTCGTTTACTAGAGCACAAAATATTAACAGAGTTCTTGGTCTAACAACTGTTGCTAGAAGGAAGTGTCAGCACCTGTCCAACAGCACAGATTTATGGCTTTGAGTCTAGAATAATCAAGCACCACTACTCTTCCTTCCTCCTTAGTGTTTTGGTAAATGGATGGGTCAAAAAAACACCTGGCTCTTGTGCAGGCACGTCTATTATACTTGTAAAAGGTTCAAGTAGGCACAAAAAGCAATGAGGCTTTAAATTGATTTAGAAAAACCCAACCATCAACAAAGCACCAAAAAATGTGCGCTCATTTTGAAAAAGGCAAAAAGGCTCCAGCAGGATTTTTTCCAAGCTGCTGGCAGGAGTTCAGTTCCTCCTGCCTGCCCATACGTCACGGTAGAGTCACAGGATATTTCAGAAGATTAAAAAAACCCACCAATCGCATTTCCCAGTCTTCTCACCAACTTCCCCCTTTGCAGTGGGGAGCCAAACTGGATCCCACAGAGCACTGCAGAACTTCCGCTGGAGCCACAGCGCGGGCATGCTCAAGCCCTACAGTAGCACAGATGAAGAAAGTTAAAAAAAGAAGAAAAATAATTCAGGCTGGTATCTCCTCAAAATCTTATTCATTGGAATGTGTTGTGGTATGCTACACCACTGACAAATAGTGAAGTTAATCTAATCACAGGACAATAAAGCTCGTCTGCTACGCCGCCTCGCAAACTGTATGGAGCATATGCCTAACAACATAGCTGTATTTCAGAAGAATTTAAACAAAGGTTATGTATATACGTATAAGTCCTAGAAGGTGAATTTTAATTATGTATATTACAAGAGTAGCTGCTCCTGAAAGTTGAAGAGGAAAATTTTAAATAAATCCCAGGAAAGATAGAGTCAATAGCCAAAGATAAATAACGCAGTCACAGGATTGCAATAGATCTATTTCTTCTCAGGCCCACATTTCTCTCATATTGTACCCACATAGTAAACAATTTACACGTCACACATCACTGCTATACAACCTCATCGACAGCACAAGAAAACACAGCAGCATAACGCGACAGACCAAAAACGAGCCTGAAAAATCCCATATGCAACTGAAACAGGATTTTCCCCATGAAACAGTAAGGAGAACTCAGAAGAGCTTGAGAAACGCAATGACCCAGCTCAGATGTCTCCAGAACCAATGGTCTCACACACTCAATTTTTACAGGGGGTGGACCAAAATCTTTACTGACTGTATGTCATCAGAGCCCTCCTTTTAAAAAAAAACTAGGAAGCTCAGATCACGCTGTGATTCAGCAAGATCTGCATTCCCTTGCAACCATACCAATTCCTGCAGACTCCAGAACAATGCTGTTAACCAGTCTTTAAGGTAGTTCTGATACCAGGATGTCACACCATAGGGAAAGATACGCTATCTAACCCATGTGCACACATGTAATCCCAATAATAACAACTCTTCCTCCCCGACACCCTCCAATTTAATCTTAACATTTTTTTATGACAAAAGCCGTTAGTTCAGTCTGTTGACAATGATAAACAATTCTAACTTGTGGCTTTGCCACTGAATGCCTTCTGAAAGGTTGGGGTTTTTTGACACAACAGAAGCCAGGCGCTGCTCTCTAACATGTGCCTGCACATAAACCCCAAACAATTTTGTTAGCAGATAAGCATGTGAGGCTGCGGTATGTCAGCAACCATTAACAGATGCACTGGAAGAGTCATACGAGGCCATGAAACGCCATCTCAGAGCAAGCAATATGCATGCACAGATAAGAGTCTCCTCAGGAACAACGCAGAAAATACACATTTTGAAACGCATCTCCCTGAAAACAGTAATAAAATGTAAGTTAAATAAAACGGCAGTCCATGCTCAGAAGTGAATGTGGGGGCTCAGAGATTGCCTCCCGTGGACGTAAATGCATGATTACTTTCATTAGTAACACAATTTAAGCACGTGCCCAAGAAGTATTTCTGTATCAGGGTATTATCTGTCTACTCATTTGCCAAGCATGCTGCAGGGCTGTTCTCTGAAAGCCTCCATATCTTAACTGCAGGTTTTAACTGAGCCAAGCCTGTGGGGTCAACATGTATAAACTGACACAAGGCCAGCACTTTTGTGGAATTACACTGATTCAGAGCAGCTGGAGCCTTGGTCCCCTGACTTTAAATGGAGTTTATACTCCAAGTGGCGTGGTTGTATCTTTGCCTGAACTTGGGCCACGCTGGCTTGCGCAGGCCAGTGGAGATGATGTTACTACTGTAATATTAGCTTTTGCATCTCCTGCCTTTAGCTTTGGTGTTAATAGTGCAACTAGCTTGTTGCATTTCTGACTTAAAGGGATACATTAATGGGCTAAAAGTCAACACATCCTAAACCAAGCACGCACGAAACCCACCAAAACTAATTAAAACGTTAAAACTGGCGTATTTTTAAAAATGCCTTTTAAATAATTAAACAGAAGTCATCCTGATTTCCAACAATCACGTATGCCCCCCTCCTTTGCCCCAAAGACATCCCTTTGGCAATGAAATACCTGCGGTTGGCAGCGAGAAGTCACTACCAGCAGGCAGCCCACCCCTAACAGGGAGTCAGATGCTTGCTAATACCACATCGATCCATCGACAAACACTTGCTCAGTGAAGCAGACATCTTGGTGGAAGTCAATATCTGCTTATTATTTCAGAGTCTGAGCCATGCCAGGACATGCGTATGTATACACACAGGGAATCACCAGCAAATTTAAGGGCAATTTTCCAAAAGGCTGAAGAAATGGCTTCTGAACTCCCTTACCTCATCAGCAGGAAAGAATGAGTCCTTATTACATCTGCATGAGCAAGGGCCGAGGTTAAGAAGCGGTGAGGTCAATATCTCATACTGCTACAGAACACATCCCATCCCCTTCAAAATTCAGGATCTAACCATGTTGGAGACAGCTGAAACAAATTTTGGAGCCAAAACCACCCCCTGAAAAATGTTGTTATAGAAGAACTAAAATGCTAATCTTTCAGTTAGATATTCATGACAGAAAAAAACCCTGAAAATCTCTCCCTAGTCAGAACACTTTCTTCTAATTTTAATTCAAACTTAACTTTCAGGCTTAAAATAGTGTCCCTATTTGATTCAAACATTGCTTATATTTATCATTCCTTACAATTCATTTGAACATAAATTTTGAATTTGAAAAAAATGTTTTATAATTCATTCAACACAAATTTATTTTTTTTTAGTTTTTAATGCAATAAAATATCTTGGAGGGGAAAGTTGTTCATTTCACCCCGACACGTGATTTTTTTTTTAGGTCTTAGACTGACTACAAACTGAAAAATAAATTATTTCCACAAACTTTGGACTAAGCATGATAAGAAAGCAGAGAAAAAAAAAAAATCAGTTCCTGCCTCGAAGAGTCTGTAATAAATTACACAACAGGTGGAAGAAAAGAAACACTATTCTCTTGGCATTACAGCTGACTGGAACTAAGCTCAGGATGATTTACTGAGTTGACCAAAGTCACACTGGATATCAGTGTTACAGACAAGGACTGAAAGCAGATTTGCTTTGTTCAAGAAAAGTAAATTACCACACAATCTTTATTCTTTATAACTATCAAGACACTTAGGTTACGAATTTATAAATACAGAAAATATTCGGCATTTTGCACCCCAATAGCAAAGAAACAAATAATAATAATAAAAAAAAGTTTGAATCTGGTTATGGCTTACATCTCAGTTTTTTCCAAGAGAGACTTTCTGATTAAGCATAATATCCTATAATATTAAGCAGCTGCAGGAAGGTAAGCGTCACTCCCGTAGAAAGCAGCCTTAGCTCTAGCTGAAGTTGATTAAAAATGGAGAGGAATATGAAGGGAACATTTTATATTCAGTGGTTCCACAGTTTCTGACAAACATTTGTGCTTCCATGGAAAATTACCAACAAGGAAATTTCAAAGAGAGAATGAAATTTATTTGTACTTAGTGGAGAACAAGTTACAAAAAGAAACACATGGCACAATGGGGGAGATTTCTATGAACTTTCTGCACAGCTATCACTGCAAGAAATAAAAGCAATTTAATACGAACTAAAGCTGTACAAATACCATTGTTTTTCACTTGCTGGTTGGGTTTGGTTTCAGGTTACCCAAAAGGAAAAAATGTGTGGTTTTCTTGTGAAAATGAGAACATTGTTAAACAAACATTTGAGGTTGCGTCAAAATTTTCAAATCACCCCATATTGTTTCTGAGTTAGGGAAGCGTTTCTCTTTTCAAAAAAGAAAAAACCCTGTATTTAAAAACAAAATAGAAATTTAAGGCTTTTTTTAAATGAAGAATTACGGCTCTTTAAATTATTTTTCAGAATGTACATTAGATATGGGAGGCAAAGTATAAGTGAGTTCACAAACAGTTTCAGTCAACCCAGACTGCTACCTTTCAATAAATAAAACATTTAACAATAAAATGTGCCCCATTTCCTGTATGTTTCTCATTCCAATATTTTCCTTTTTGTGAAACATCACTAGAAATGGGAGCAATATCACAAATCCTTTCCCTTCCAGCACACAACACAACCAAAAGAGCAAAGGGGTAGAACTGAACAGCCCAAGTACAAATTTATCCATTCAAGGACAAATAAATTAAAATGCACTTTGAATGTAAATGCTTCAAAATATAAATCCGGGACTGGGCTCATCATCCGAAGGCTTTAAGGAAATTAAGATCTGGTGGTTCTGGGAACTGGTGAATGCCCACCATTTGCTATGGCAATACAGCCGTGAAAAAATTAATGTAGTTTTAGGATATTTTTATAAGGTGAGATATTTTCAAGGGCAGAATTAACACTGTATGAAATTGTACATTGACTTCTTTGAGGACATTAGCTATGGTCAGCTACGGTTACAAAAGCACATTTGCACTGGAACAGGTAAGGAAAATGACTAATGCCTGGTTGTGGAAACAGCCATCAAACAAAACATTTGATATGAAATTACATT
This sequence comes from Chionis minor, assembly GCA_013398295.1. Lineage (NCBI taxonomy): Eukaryota > Metazoa > Chordata > Aves > Charadriiformes > Chionidae > Chionis > Chionis minor. The sequence goes on from VZSF01004942.1 coordinate 10,164, forward strand.
AACCGATTGTCAAATTTAGCCAAAGGTTGAAAAATTATATGATGATTCTTTATAAATATACTGGGGTAAATATGAAGATGGCAGCATAGTGTAAACTGAAGGATAATAACAAGACTATGCTAGAGGTAAATGAATACAGAAAACTTCTAATCACCTGGAGAGCGATGAAACAACTAAGACAACTCATCAGGAGAAAGGATCTATGCCATTTGAAGTTGTGAGATTGCTAAATTTATGGAAGGGTCTGTTTGACAAATCCCAGCAACAAGAAATTAAACTTCTAATTTGAGTCCTTGGTACCTGATGTGCAGATAGTTTAAGTGCCTCTGAGAGAAGACTTAATCATCTTTTGTTTGCATCATTTTTACAGGCAATTATGTTTGAACCTTCTACCAATTGCCTGGAAAATCCCTTTTCCACAACTGGTTTCTGCTGGTTCTACTTCGCTTCCCACTGCGGTACTGGAGTGTGCCACAGCTAGGCAGAAAACGTTGGGCTGCGTAAACTGGTGCTCCAGTTCTACTAAATTCCCTTAGGCAAACAGCGCCTCAGGAATTAGGTAGAAATCAGCTTAGGTAGGAATTTCCCCAGAGTGAGATTACTTAGAGCGATAAGAATGGCTTTCATATCCATTGGGGGACCCTCAATTTCCTAAGATTATCTAAGGATTTTACCCGGTAGGTTTCCCATTCAGATTCAGGCCCTGGATCATGATCTTGATTTCTCCTGCAGCATATTACACTTGTGGCATTAGTTTGAGAGCTGGGAAGCATTTGCCACCGGTGGCAAGTACTTGGTATGGAAGGAATCCTCCTGGGTCCCTCTGCAAGCTTTGCTTTGCCTGTCCTACCCTGCATCTCACCCTTTATTATCCTGAGCTAGATGCAAAGCAGTATATAAGTGAGAGCACTTCTACCTAACTCACTCAATCCAGCTTTATATATGTACACTGTACATCATCATTTAGGTGTGGACATTTTTCATTACTATGGTAATATACAGTCAAGTAGTCCTAATACTGTAAAAAAAGACAAAATTACTTTCTGAGGAATTTTTTTTTTTCCTTTGGTGAGAAACCTTCTGGCAATAAAAACGTACATGAGGGTCATTTCACTCCTCTGATCACTTGCAGAAGTGTTGCTGAGTTTGCAGTTCTGTAACTCAGGATATATTTTTCACTCCTATGACAGGCGGCTCCACATAGGCAGGTGTGCTGGGGATTTTGGAGCAGTCTTTCAGCCTGTCAGCTGGTGTAGTTGTCCCACTGATGGACTGCCAGGTTTCCTTTGTTATTCTGGAAACTGACCCCCCCACACCCCCTTCTCCCCCGCTCCCCATTTTTTGATTTTGAGGCGTTTTGCTCCTACTGTGAACAAAGCTGTTGAAACTAACTTTCATTATTAATTCTTCATCAAGTCTGTATGGATGCTCCGGTGTGCTTTAAAATATGCACCTCTCCTCATTAAATCCCCCACAACTCCTGCTAGAACATATACAATGCACTACACGTGTTCAGAATCCCACTGACCCCTTGGCTTGCTTAGTGAGGTGAATTTTCTCATCACAGTTCTCATTGATAAAGTTTCTTCACTTCCCTGGAATTTTAAAGCCCTTAGAACAGAGACAACACCCTGCTTCTGCATAGGAAATCACAAGAAAAAAAGAAGAAAACACTAAAGACGGAAAAACAACCATATATGTTTTTGTTTTGTGCTGCTCTCTGGAGATACGCTTTGGCTACTGGGATTGCATACAGAAAACATGCATAGGCAAGTTCAGCATCACCTTAGCATGGCTTTTTTTGACTTGCTGCAACCGGCTCAGTGACTTGATAAAAATACACACTGTGTTCCAGGGCAGCATAAAAAATCAGACTTGAGCTGCTGATTAGCAGCGTAGCGCAAAGGCAGAGATATGCCCCCATCTGAGTCCCTGGCCCAGAATTCCTAAAATCATTTACTGTTTAAACATTGAAACAGCCAAGCTATGATTATTCTGAAAATTATTCTAACCACTAACTGCGCTTGTTTATCTTTTGCCCCTCTGACACAGTAAGATTTAAGTTACTCCCACAGTATAGCTTATAAGACAACTTCATGACATTAGTTTGTCAATCAATAGTTCAGTTAAAGTTAACCCAGTGCTCCAATATCACTGCAAGAAAAAAAAAAAAACAAAACAAACCCAAAAAACACCAGCAAGTGCTCAGAGCAAAAAACCAAAGCCGATTAGCTCCATGGAGACTTGTTTCTGCATCAGGCTGCATGGCTTATTGCTTCTGAAAAAGACTGCAGTGTCAGGCACGCCAGGCTGGTGACACTGAAATTACACACAAGCACACGGGGGGGGGGGGGGGGGGTGGAAATCAATCTGTGGGCAAAACCAGTTGAAGACTGTGTGCAAAATCTGCCCAAAGAGAGAAACCATTCACATTGCGGTGTAATCAACTCTGCTCTTGGGTCTTCGCAACGCGGACGGCGTTGGACACTTTTTTGGTACCTGCATCTCTCATTACTACAGTCGAGCACCTCCCTCTTAAGGTCCTGACTCGGTAATCTTTCCCTGTTCAGCAGACACTTAAGCATCTCTTTCAACCTGTTTAAGTGGCCCATAAGCAGGTGCTTAAGCGCTTTGCTAAATGGGATGGTTCAAAGCCTGCGCTTAAATGTTTTGCTAAATAATTAAAAATTGGCTTGAGAGCCTGCATAAAGACACTCACTGAAAATTATCAGGTTTTATGAAAATAAATGAAGCAATTAAGTTTAGCTTTCCTATCTCTGCTTCCAGAAATGCCTGCTAAGTCCAGCACACAAGCCCTGGTTGTTGGAAGCGAAAGGATCAGTAGGTCTAAGGCTATTTAAAACAACATCGCCTTTATTCTGAAAGTGGTACGGACAAGGTGCTTTGTGTATCTCTTACATCAAGGTAAACCCTGAGGGAAGGATTTTGAAAAACAGCCTAACAATATAAAATAAAAATTATTTATGCCTTCGTCTTCCTTAGGATTATATCTTGCAATAGGTGACTATAACTACATAAATCATAGCCTCTTTTCTCGCGAAGGCAGAGCTGACGTCCGTACATCCATTGCACCCCTTCCCTTTTGCACAGGTTCTTCAAAGTATCTGAGAATTTAATTTTGCCCCAGCCTTCCTATACTTGGGTTTAGCCTCAAACTGTAATCCTTCTAAACTGGAACAAAACTGATTTATCTACGTTGGACTTGTTACTCAGACAGCAAAGCTAAAACTAAAACCAGACATATAGACAAAGTCTACAGGGACAGGAGACTATTCTGTTCTCCATACAAGGGCTTGCTAAATGTTACATTGCTTATAAGGATCTGCAGAAACATTTGAATTCCAGAAAAAAAATTGCCAGTTGAAGTGAGAGTTTAGTTTAACTTGCAAAAAGCTGAGTTCATCTTGGGAATCCTATTTATTTCCATCTGTTTTGCTCAGTTGTCCTTTACCATCAAAACCATCAGCCCAAAGCCCCAGAGAAGTTTGTGTTTCCCTTGTGTAAAACCACATCAAAATCCTACAGTAAAAGTCTTTCATACTGAAAAACGCACAGCATACTTGGAAAAGAGAGACAAACATTAGAAAGGTGTTAGGAAATTTTTATGCTACTCCTCCAGGTAATTAAAAACACATTTGTGCTTTAATACAAAAAAAAAAAAACCAAACACAAAACGTAATGAACACTGCATTCCACAGAGTCCCACCACAATATGCAGTTCTAGATGGAGTCTGCAAATATTTGTCACAAGCTGATTCCTTATATACTTTTGCACCAGCACCAATCCTAAGAGTGGTTGCACGGGTCACCTCTGCCCAGCCCTGGGTCAATCCCCCAGCTCAGCTGCCCTGAGTTGGGGCCCCTGAGTGCTCCCATTCCAGGATGTCTACAAGACAACACTGGCACCACCAAAGGAAATATCACTCCTTTGCAAGGAGTCTGGTCTGTCTCTGGCCTTCCTGCCCATGGGGCCTCACAGTTTAAAAAGGATGTTAAGGTACTTGAATGCATCCAGAGGACAGCAACAAACCTGGTGAAGGGGCCAGAAGGCACGTCCTCTGAGGAGCTGCTGAGGACATGGGATTTGTGTAGTTTGGAGAGAAGGAGGCTGAGGGGCGACTTCACTGGTATCTAGAGCTTCCTGAGGAGGGAAGTGGAAAGGAAGGTGCTGATCTCTTCTCCCTGGTACCCAGTGCCAGGATACATGGAAACGGCTCAGAGCTGCATCCGTCAGGGGAGGATCAGACTTGACCTGAGGAAACACTTCTTTACCGAGAGGGTAGTCAAACCCTGGAACAGGTTTCCTGGAGAGGTGGTCAATGCCCCAAGCCTGTCAGTGTTTAAGAGGCATTTGGACAAAACCCTTAATAGCATGCTTTAACTTTTGGTCAGCCCTGAATTGGCCAGGCAGTTGGACTACATGATCATTGTAGGTCCCTTCCAGTGGAACTATGCTATTCCCTGCACTCACCTTGAGTTGAATAATAACAAGACTGTTACTTGCCTGAAATGCCAGGGGTTTTTCAGCTCCAGAAACACTTTGAAGGACACAGTATGACAAAAGTTACAAGTGGAAACAGGATTTGATTTTATGGTATTTTATTTCATTTTGTTTTATGTTATTTATCTTTCTGAATCTGTTTCAGAGCTGATGCTCACAAACATTAACACAATGTGCACGTGTAGCCAGGAGCATGCTGATGCATTCTTCAGTTTAGCTTGAGAAAACATCCCTTGCAGTCTGGCAAAGGCAAGTCACAGAGCTACAGAAAGCAGCAGCAGAAATACAGGCCAAGCAGGCCCTATTTCCTGAACAGTGGGTATATGAAGGCTGAGGATCATGCCTGACCACACACAAAAGACGACAACGACGACGACAACGAGGTGTGTAGTACCATGGGGAATTTTCAAAAGCATGAGGCTTATCAATGACAAAGATACTTTTTGCCTTCCAAAACTTGCTTCGCTGTGCTTCTTGGCCAGTGATGCCTGAAAAGTGCTCTTGTGCCTGCCCTGCGCTTGTACTGCAGGCAGGGAGAGCTGAAAGGGGCAGCTCCTGAGGGTGCAGCGAGCCTGGAGCCCTTCCAAGCGCAGGCTGCTTTGCACAAGCAAGAAGCCCTGGGCAAATGGAGCCAAGGGAAGAGCAGAGCTCGCTCCCACCACAGACTTGCAATGGGCAGGAGAATGAGAGCCAGGGCACGAGTGGCACCTTGGAGGTGCAAGAGCCAAGGCAAAAGGGCCCAGAGGAGCCCTGACACGGGGCTGTGTGCTCAGTGCTGCAGAGGACAAGAAGCGGCCCCCAGGGGCCACCCTTGAGGCCCACCTTGGGAGTCCAGAAAGCTTTGTGGAGCAGGAGCAGCAGGCAGCTGGCCAAAAAGGCCCAAAGGAGCCCTGGCAAGGGGCCATGCTCAGTGCTGCAGAGGAAGGCAAAAAAAGCCCAGGGACACTTGCTAGCCCAGCATGGGGGGAAAAAAGCCTTCCTCCCCCCAGCTGCAGGGCACGAGAGGCCATCTTCATGGTGCATGAGCAGCAGGCAGTAACCTGGGCAAAAGGGACCAGAGGAGCCCTCACACTTAAGTGGTCATGCTCCATGCTGCAGAGGAAGGCAAAAA
>VZSF01004942.1:16043-62128 GCA_013398295.1 Chionis minor
CACAGAACCTCCAGCAGCGTCGTCCAGCCTCTGGTCTTCCTGCCTCACCCCCTCCAAGTAATTCCCCTGGCTTCTCAAAGACCTCCTCTCAGCTGTCTTCAGCCTGCCCCCAGGCCAGCTCTGGCAGTGGGACGTGGGAGGACGCCCCCTTTTATAACGTCCCGGGGCATTGTGACTGCGCCGTTGCCGGGTGGTGCCACTGTGACACGGGGGTGACAGAGCCCCCCCAGACACAGCCCCGCCCACCGCCCCTCCAGCCCCCATCCCTGGCAGGAATGCCTTTGGGGTGCTGGCCCCGAGGCAGTCCCTGTGCCCAGGAGGCCCAGGGGGCTGTCCCTGCCCTTGGTGGCCATGCGCTGGGCACAGCTGCTGGGCATCCCAACCCTGCAGCCCGGAGACCAGCCCTCTGTGCCGTGCCACCTCTGCGCCAGAGCTTGCGTCCATGAGGCCACATTGCGAGGAGATCCAGGGACACAAAGCCTTTGCCAGGGGAATAACAGGGAAGGGTTTCAGCAGCTGCAGCCTGGAGGAAAGCCAAAGTCTAACCAGAGCCATAAGCTGGGGTGGACAGTGCCAACAGACCACCACAGAAATAAGACAGGCTTTGAAAAACAAGTGAGCAGTGACAATAGTGGTGTGGTGGAAAGGCTGGTCATTTTCAGATCTAAAACCTATGGATCCATCGACAAAGCACAGCCAATTCTTGCAAACAGCAAAAATAGCCTATTGCTGCTATCATAGCCCCTCTTCCCATTGGCTACAAGGCAATGCCAAGGCTGTTTCTTATCACCAAGGGAAACTTTTCCTCCTTTGCAAGGAGTTTGTTCTGTCTCTGGCTTTCCTGCTTCCAGATAGTTTAATGCCTTCTTGTAGCTGTGCCTTCTTGCCCTCCATGCCAGATCATTCCGCATTCACAAATTACCACTGCTGAGCAGTTACAATTAGAATTTCCCCTTCATTGGAAAACAGATGCCAGCAGACTTGCCCAAAATTGTACACCCAGTCAGAAGCAAAATTAGGAGTAATACCAAGATCTCCTCACTCCTAGAATCTCATCTGTCATCTGCTAGACTGAGCACTAATGACTGCAGGACAGCTTTCACTTGGAAAGTACATGCACCTTGTTAAGATGGTTATTCATTGCACAACTATTTAAAGGAGAGGGAGAAAAAGAGTCTGTGGCGTTACAGAGGAATGGAAGGTGTGAACAGAGCAGCATAGAAAAGTCGGGAAAACTTTCCATCATTGTATAGGAAAAGACACAAAAGCAGAGGTTAAAATAAAGGCTAGAATATGCTGGCCTAAGTTCTCACAGTCACAGTGAATTTAATGCTCTGAAGTCTATGGAGTTAGTATGCCATTTCCTATGCAGTTGAAGTTTAAAAAATTCGTCTCTTCAAACTGAGAGAGTATTGATGAGCATTCAAATGACTGCTGCTCGGCTCCACCTAAAAACCCCTCGATCTGCCTGGAGTCAGATCTCTGATTGCTGTTGCCAACAAGGAGTCTGGCCTCTTGAAGCAACACACGTCCGTATCTGCCACTGACATCCACGAGGCAATGTACTAAATCCCCCCAAACTTTATTCTTTCTCTCTCTATCTCTCTTTTTATTACTATTATTTTTAGCAAAATGGTCCTGTGAACAATAAATATTTAACTTTTAGAATTAAAAGGGGGCATTGGGTTTAGTAGATGGCCTCAGTCCAGTTAGTATCAGCAGTTTTTCCCCTCTAGGGAGTAATTAGGGAAAGCTCCCACCACAATGCTAAACTGTGATAATGACAGAATTTAAAATCATTTTCATACCACATGCTGCATTGCAGTTCATTTCCATATGTTCTGCCTCCAACTAAGGTGTCAAGCTTATAAAGTCTCCTGGGCAAAAGGATGTCCGAAGTCCCAATGCCTGGAAGGAGGCTCAGGGGAAAGACACACACTGTCACACTATATGTGATAAGGTCTCAACTTTATGAAGTTGGCAGGAGCGAAGTAAGGTGGCCCTGGAGATTTTTACTATATTTGTCTCTGCAACACAGTTAGCACCTGAGATTTGGGATGTTTTGTTGGTGATTCACCTGTGCTAGAAATTATTTGTAATAGTGGACATTCAGTACATATCTACTGCACTCACCCTAAAAATAGATAATGATGAAGCACCCATAAGACATGTTCATGGTCTACACTTTGCAACACCCTGTAGCAGAGCACAGGACAAGGATCCTGTCCTACCTGGACCATCCATTCACTGTGATACCATATGGAGAAAAAAATGGCAGTATAGCCACATTACCTAACAGGTTACTGTTAACTTGGATGCAGCATTGTCCTGACAGGTATGTTGACTCTAATTCCAGCTCTGGCATCTTCAGCAGAAATGAAAAGAGTCTTAGTGAAAGGTCATTTGCCAGACATCCCATCTAGGCTGGAAAGTAAAACTATTGACAAGACAAGTCGTCGCACTGAGAGCAGCCTCCACACAAAATTTAGATCTGAGAATGGATACAGCTGGAGAAATACTCTGCAAAAAACCCCAAACAGTAAAAATCACAATCAGCTTTTTAGTAGCAGCAAATAGACAGGTTTGGATAATAATTCACCCAAGTTTTTTCTTGCACTTTGATCACCTCCAAATTCACTAACATTGGACCCAACCATCTAAGGTGGTAAATGAATAAATATTTATCACACACAGAACTGATGATCATACCTGAGAGGTCTCCCTAGAGGAGGTAATTGAATGAGAGCAAGGAAGGAGGTTGACAAGAGAAACGGGAATTGGAAACATGATTAGTGTGATAAGTGGAAGTTGCAAGGAAGGGACATATCTTACAGGAGAAAAGAATGGAGAGAACTGGCAGTGGGAACTCGGGGAAAGCAATGGAGAACAACATATAGGTGATAAGAAGAGAAACCTTCAGATTTGTGGGAGCAAGGCAAGACTAGAAAGAAAGGTATTAAGCAGTGAAAACCATCCACTGAAGAGCTGAAAATGGGTCCCTTGCATACAGCTTGACATCGGAATAAAAAGAACTCAGACAACCCGAAGCACAGGAAACAGCAGAGATATAATCTGGAGAAATTGAGCAGAAACCCAAGTGGCAAGTTCCTCCTGGGCTTGGATGAGAAAAAAAGAGCCCCGAGGCTCACCACCCCTCAGCCATCAGCAGATCTCCACTCCACTGAGACTACTTCACCCCCCTTTTTGGATACTTGTTCTCACAAGGAATGATGATGTGCCCCTTTGTTCTGGTACCAGGCTTTGGAGAAGTCAGTCTGAAGAGCCCATCTCTGTTGGGTGGTTTTTAAATCTGACGGTATGATGTTATAGGATGAAAAGAAAATGAGGGAAGGACACTACTAAAATAGCATCATTAGGGTTAAAAAGTCAGTCCCCATAAGTTAGGAAATCCTTAATTTTGGTAATTTCCAATTCCGAAAGTTGTTTTCACATACCAACCTTAATGTACTCTTCTATGGTAGTGTTAGCTGTGTATGGTGCCTGTGTGTGTTGCTCCTGTGAAATCATATCCCATGCTACCTTGCACCTGCTAGGTGGAAGAAATGTGAAAAAAGCCAAGAGCAAACTTTTGAAGAATAATGATGATGTATAATGTTGCTCTGTCCCAAAAGCAAAACATTATGAACATAGCCATTTTAAACTGGAAAATTTGTCATTGAGTTATGCAGACTCAAATACTTGCTTCCAGGACAAACCTAGATATCTTAACTTTTTCACCTTGGCACAAACTTATGATATCCCACTAATTCTTTGAGGTTCCTCCATCTCATCTCAAATCATTCATCTCTAAACAGAGCAAACACAGCAAAACCTGTCACAAAGGCCTGAAAACTTATTTCCTTTGGGTTTTTGTTTGCTTAAGATGGTCTGTCAAGGAATCAATACCTATTCTCATATGCACACAAAGACAGGTAATCTTAAGCGTGCATATGAATAAAAGGCAAGCAATAGATTTTATGCAACTGGGACACTGCATAATCTAAGTTTGTAAACCCCTTCAAAGACCTTCATAGAGCTAATTAAAAAGGTAGAAAAAGATCTATCTCAATTAGGACCATACTTGCTTATGCAATGTTTTTGTGCAAATATGATGACAAGGTAAATTTTAAACTCTGTGTGCAACCAGTATATCAGAATGGAGACAAAATATCCTAGGTGCAATGCTTCAGGAAAGGCCTGGCCACTCAGGACTGAGAAACTGGTTTACAATTTTTTGAAACCTCTGTTCCTTCTGTTATCCAGCAGGAGAGATTAAAAGTCCCAGTAGCATTCCTAAGGTATCTCACTGATTACAAGGATTCTGCTGATATAGTCAGGAAGTAGGAACAACAGTATGTGATTTCTTGCCACCCCTAACTAGAGATCAAATTTCAATAACTACCTTTCAAATACTTAAAATCCACAATCAGCAAAAGACTGTACAAACAACAACAACAAAAAATTAAAGACATTGCAATCTTCCTCCCAAAACAAGCACTTCCATGAGTGTAAAGGTTACATTTATCGAGCGTATTTTTCCACGCTATTATTCACCAAGACCTACCCTATTTAGTAGAAATGATCCATTTGTATCTTCTTTATAAATTTTGCATTGAAGTCCAAGTTCATGCACATTATGATAAGTAATATCTTCCTTCTACTCCTGGAAGAGAGACCCCATAATTATATCATTAGCACACTGAGTATAGTGCCATTTTTCTCCAAGAGAGATACTGCATACATAAGAGCAAAGCCTGGCTTTACTTCGAGAATCTCAAAGTGTCTCTGGACACAGATTACTTCTCACTACACAAATGTGAAATAGGTAAAGATTATACACAGATGGCATGAGCTACATTAGTGTTAGGTTAAATGATTTCCTGCCAACAGAGTAGACGGAAAGACAGGAATGAATGGTGAGAATTTTCATCAATAGACTGCATTGGCTTAACAGGATTTAGATGTTCTATACATATAAATTACACCCACATATTCATGGTCTGTGTTATCAGTTAACAATTGCATGAATATTCCCAAACTTGCAGAAGCTGGGGGCTTCTGTGTGTCTTGCAACACCAAATCTGAAGCTCATGAAATGGTTTGATACCAAACAAAACAAACGAAGAACAATTCTTCCCTGAGGAACCAAGAGAAAATCAACTGTTTCATTTTGATCTTAACACACAGGGATGACCCATGAGAACTGACACAAGGAAAAAGTTTGCATGAACCAGAGAACCAAGAAGTGCTGAGTTTTGCACAAGTGTTATAAATTATCTTCCTTTCTGCGCTCTGTTCCTTGATAACAAACTGTGATCTGGGGACTCAGCTTCTGCAGTGGATCAGAGGTTTTGACTGTGAATTAATCCGGTGACCCACAGGTCAGCAAAAAGTCCTTGTTCTCTGCTAGGAATGTTCTACTGAGCCATTCAGCACATTTCTAGCCATAAGTAAGTAAATCCTATAATTCAACTCACTTCACTTTTAGACCATGAAGAGCCATTGACCAGGATAAAAGATACCAGACTGGCATTTTATGTTGTGCCCAGATGCAGCCAGCCTCTGAAGTGACACACGCATGAACTAGATGGTTCCAGATGCCTACCACGTAGGCAGTTACGCAGTGGTATGCCACAATTATTAATCGAGGAGGGGACAGAGGGCTAGAAACAGGCAAGAAAAAGAGGGAAGTACACTTACGCACCATTGCTAAGGGGAGTGCAGCAGCCAGCTCCTTCTAAATTCCTCTAAGGTTCATTGTTTTATTAGGAATCAGTGGATTCTATTCTAGAGGTTTGATCCATCCTGTCTTCTTGTTCAAAAGAGCGGGAAGGTTATGCTAAGTTTATGGTAGTGTACCACATAAAGCTAATCCATGGGAAAAGGCCTCAGCAGCTGCCTGCAATCAATGGCTTGGATATGGCTAAATGTATTTGCCTCATCAAGGGTGAGTCCCAGAGCCTGGGTGAATATTTGTGTTTGGCAAATACTTCATTTAGCAATGACAATATTAGAGCATGTCCTTTTTATTATATCCCTGGCTCTCTGGTCTCTCCTTGCCAGTAACTTATTTTAAAAAAATCAAAGCCACCAACACATTTCCACACAACATTTTCCAAGAGTCCAAATTCTGAATGAAGGTCATCTTTCACATTTGCAATTTTCAAAGAGAACGTGTAATCTACACAGTTCTTTTATACCAGAACAACTTGCACTCAGTGAAGTCTAGGTCACATAACATCTTTCTGTAGATATTGCATGTGTCTTTCAGGTACAAACACAGCAGTCAAATCAGAAGCTTATGGCTTGAACCCTGCTGCTGCTTGTGCCAGGTGAAGTTCTGTAGCCTACGTCCTGCTGAAACTCAGTCTCCTAGCCCCTTAAATCCTCAAGACTATCATCAATAACTGGAAATATAGCTTGAAAGGCCTATTTTAATTGAACTGATCATCTGAAATGAAGCTGCAAAGCTCTTCATTAAAAGGCTCGTTATTTGCAAACAGCTCTAAAGGGCCTACAAGATCGCAGACATATAAGAACCATCTCAATAGATTTTACAATCTAATGATATTTAGAGAAACTGCTTTCAAACCATAGTTTGAAACTTTGCTGTTTGAAACCTATGGTCATTCATTCTAACTTTTGGTATTTAGGAAATATAAATAAAAAACAGTGCAAGCCAATGCGTCACAAGCCTACCAAATTTTTTAAGCATTATGCATAGCTTTATATGATAAGGCCACCCACTCACCAGCTGCAGCTGAACAAGCCATGTGCTAGCAGAGTACAAACAGACATACAGTAAGATACAAGCACTTAATCAAATAAGAAGTAAATACACCAAAATCTTAAACCAAAAGGTTTTATAAGGTTTAAAATAAAGTTAGGATGGGGAATTATTTCACCCATCTTCTTACTGGGATAGTAGAGTCACACTGAGCCATGCTCTTACCGATGCAGAGATATTGCCCTTTAAACAGAAAGCTGTTTGTCAGCTTCAGCTTCATAGTTTTAGTAACTAGTGTTTGGCACATCAGTGGTATACTGACAACTGAGGCATCAGAGACACTGAGAAGTGGCAGGAATACTGATTCCGGTAGAACTGCATATGGAAAGAGAATAAGAATGTCGCGCACAGAGAATTTTCATGGAAGCTGTATTCTGCTGGACCAACCTTTTATTAATGATGTAGCCACAGAGGCTCATTAGGCATCTGCAAACTACGAGGATTTTATATACAGCCCAAACAACAGCTAACTGTAAATTATAAAACTTTCCTTTTTATCAGGGAGTTGAAGTTAATTCCACCAGTCATTGAAAACTCCAGCTGCCAACCTGTTCTTTGACCTCTGCTCCTTTGACCACAGCCATGGATAAACTTTGCATCTTTCTCTGGCAACTTTCCATTCAGCATAAGTGCCATTCATTACATGAACCTAAAATTCAGCATCACAACCAAGAAGTGAGGCTTTTAGATTTTGACCACGGTTTGCAATATGTAACAAAATCCTTCTATTTGCTTGCAGTAACTGGGTGCAACTGTCATTGCTAAACTAAAGCTCATCTATAAATCAGCTGAATAAGGTAATAATTAACAAAACAGTAATAATATGATGATGACATGTTACTGGCAGTGGAACACAGACCATTTCATAGTGGGACATAATCGAAAAATTATTCTGTATGGGAATCTTCTAAATTTAGGAGGCATGTCCCATTAAGGGATGCATGATTTCTTTCAAATTTTGATCGTCTTCTAGCCTATGAGTTCTGCCTGGTCATATCAAGCACACTGTCTGTTAACAGGGAGGAACTAGAAGAGTTAATCGAACAGCCAGATGATAAGGACTAATAAAACCCTGGATTTCCACCTGGTGAGTATATTTTAATAGGTAAGGGGAAGTAAGGAAAAGTCAGGCAGGGTGACTCATCAGTTCTAGCAATGTAGGAAAATTAGATTTTAAGTGGAAAAAGATGTTTCCTAGGAAACTGCATGATCTGCTTGTGGAACATCAAACAAGAGCAATTTCCTAACAACAGCCATGGCTAAATTGATCTACTGCACCTCAGACAGCTTTATCAGTAAGGGAGAGATTGGGTCCCTTTTATATTTTCTTAGTTACCATCATCAATTTGTCTATTATTTGACTCCTTCAGATGTTACCTTTCTGACCTTCCACAAGTACAAGTATGATATTTGCCATTACCTAATTGGAAAGCATGTTTCCTCTTCCCCCATCTTTTCTCTCTCTCTCTCCCCCTCTTTTTCGCAGCAAGCTCTAGATTCCACTACTGCTGCTGCCACTGAGCCAGAAAGACGAGTGCACATACCGTGGCGTGCAGCGGGTATAAGCCCAAGCGAGTGTCCTGTTTGAAACCCTCCACTTTGCAGCGACGAAAAGTGAGCTGCAACATGAGCAACCTCCTGGGCTCCCTGCTCTGAGATGCTCAATCTACAGTATATTCAGCCTACCCATACAATTTACACTGGACCAAAATCAACGTATTTGCAGTATGCTGTCTACATTTTCATCCCAATAAATTAGCCCCCTTAAATTTCTGCTATTGCATATGACACTTCATGCATGAAAGATATCAAGCATTTTAGATGTTAGGGAGGAGCACATTTGTTTTCCTTGATTACTTCCAATGCAGATTGTTCAATATGTATAAGCCACAGCTGATATAATACAGAGAGCGTCTTCAGAACATGACCATGGATTTCTGAGCATAAATCCATGCATGTGCTTATTATGTGCAGTCAGCCATGGAATTCTAGTACCAGGCCATTCCTCAGCGCTCGTGCTGCATGCACAGGCTTGCACGTGTCCTGTGACGCTGAGTAGCAAAAGCACATCTGTTCAGCAAAGATGGTCTGAAAGTATTTGGCTTCCTGGACATGCCTCTCTACATTTAATCTGCATGTGCACACTGAAGCCCATGTATTATAAAGTGAGTGGATTTACTTTGGATGAACATATAGACATGCATCCTATCCTAATGCCAAGGCATTCAAATTCCTCCTAGACAAAATCTCCTGGCAGAAAAGTAAGATATGTCTGAGGAAATCCAATGCCTGGTAGTTCTAATCCTGGCCACTCGAGCTATCAAAATGGACAAAGACGACCACCAAATTATGAGAAAAAATTTAAGTAGGCTGCCAAAAGCATTACTGAAACATTTCCAAGCATACTGATTGCACAGAGATTTGCAAATGGGGAAAAAATACATAAGACCAAATCCATTCATACTTGCAAACTTGTCTACTATACAACTTGTGAAGAAACCAGAAACAAAAACATTATAGGTACCTTCCACAACAGTGTCGCTCTCAACAAAATGAACTGGACAAACAGTATTCCTCTACCCAGTATAAGACCATGTAACTGCAGTTTTATTACTACTACTGCTACTAATTTGGACATTCAGATGTAGACAGAAATTATGACATCCCAAATTCAGAAAGTCTGTTCAAGCACTTCCTTAAATTTACTGGCTAAAATATACCAATATATTGTAGAAAACTTGGCTTCTACCTTGTCTGAATTCAGCGGCCAATGGAATCTGTTCCTCAACATGAATTTCTCTTTAAACTTTCCAGAAATATCCACTACTGACTATGCATCAGCAAGTCACACATAGAACAGAATCCCATGTGAAAGCCAGAAAAAGTGAGAGAAGAGACTGTGTTCTGGATTTGTAGCTTCAGAGTACAGGAAAGAGATGGCATGAAGAGAGTTTAGCCCACTGTAACCAGTCCTTTGGATTTGCTGCCATGATTTTATTGTCACCAAAACTAAGTTGGAAAATCTATCTCTTTTCCAGTCCAACAGAGCAAAGTTCCCCAAATCTTGGTGAAGCCACTGGCAAATTGTTTAATATCAAGAACAACACCTCCTACCACCAGCACCACTCCCAGAAAGCTCACATAAAATCCTCTCAACAAAAGTTTTATTCCTGCAGTTTTTTCCCCAACCTGCACCTTTGCAATAGGTGAAAAAAATCAAATCTTTTCCTTCCTTTTGCAGTTTACAGCTTCGTTCTTAGGTTAAGACATATTTAGGATTAATGCTTTTATTTTAAAGCGGCAAGATTAAGTATTTTTAGCCCCTGTGAAACAAGATGATGTATGCTGCAATTGTCAAGTCCCTCTTAAATTGCATGTAGCACATTCTGTAGCTCATAAATATTTAAGATGACTAAATAATTATCCCAGGCTCCTCAACCTGCCTTCCTTTATTAGTTCCATGGGGAGCCAGGAAAGCATTTGTTCTTCTTCAGCCATACAGACAATCATTATATTGCAAAATACCCTCTTTCTGTTGTTGTCGGTGCCACTACATGGTTCTCTCCTATAGTGGTGTGATGGAATTAGCCTCTTGCAGAGGACAGAAGAGTCCCTGTTTCCTCACCAGATCAATCCAGCAAGCTTGGCAACTTTTCCAAAACATCTCCATCAAAGCAAATCCCGTCTCACTTAATTCCACCCTTAGCGTCCTGTTCCCAATAGTGGGAGGTGGGTGGGGGAAATACAACTGGGCCTTTATCCACGCACCCTGAATTATACAGCATTTCAGAGCATCAAGCAGAGAAGTGCCTCTGCTTCGAGCACTCAGCAGGGAAACGATAGGGGCTGAACAGATGCAGGTGTGTCTATTTAAACCCATAACTGTAATGACTTGGGGGAAGAGGAGGGTGAGCCAGAAGCCCTCTCACCATGGAATAGCATTGAACACAATTTTTACAGTTGCTTTACAGCTTATTCTCCTCTCTGTCTCTTTTTAATGCAGCCATATGGTAGCAAGCAGATACTCGCAACCTAATAGAAGATGAAGAGCCTGCGCACTCTCGCAGGCAGCAGACCATGCCCTAGCAGTCAGAGTGGCAACACCCACCAGCAAAGCCAAGGAAAAGGAGCTGCCTCCCAGATGGCTGGGACATGGAGCTTTGTCTCAAAGCTTAAGCTTCTTGCTTCTGCACCTGTCAAATCTGTCACCATGGTTCAGTACCCACTGCCACTACTCCCACCTCCTTCCACTTGGGTACACTGCAGAGAAGCAGAGTAGGAGCACAATCCACACCCCCGGTGAGCGCCGCCTTTTGAGTGCTGCTGTCACGTTATCCTGAGATTAACTTGCCTTGGAATGCTATCGTAAAAGAGGGTGCACAGCATCAAGTCAAAATAACCCGTGTAGATACTGTAATGCATGTCTGTGTTGAGCAGAAATCTACATTTGTCTAGAGAAAGCATCACGGCAGTGATCTGCCACTGCTGCGTTAAGAGTTCAGCCTAGACACAGCACCTAGACACCGAGGATGATGAGATACGGTAATTGCTGCAAACTTTTCAAGCACTTCTCTAGCTGCCTTTGCGTTTTGCAGATTCCCCTTTATTTTTTCAAATTCAAAATAATGAAAACAATAACATAGCTGGGACAGATCTACATGGGGGACCACTGAGAAGTTACAAGTTTAAAGGCGTGAAATTAGCGTGCAGAAGCTAAAGCACGTTACATACCTATGGGAACACTCTCATTCAGAAGTAAATTGGCTTAAAGTTCACTGTGGCTTAATAGTCCCTGGAAGATCATTATTTCCAGTGACTGGGAAAACCAACATGTAAATCAGCATATTTTAGGGTGCAGTTTGACAAGATTGCAAAGCCCATTTAGTTTTATTGCTACCACAAGCAGGTGTGGGAGCAGGCAGCTCCCTCCCTTTCTCCCCTGTCACATTTTGTTTTGCCTCCCTTCCTTTTGCTGTGGCTCTACTATTTCTCTGACCCCTCAGTGGGCCTGTTCAATTAGCTAATCCAGCAGAAAACTAACAAGCAAAAAATGTGATTAGATGCAATAACCTGAAAGTAATTTTGTAGTCAACATGGGGAGTTTTATACCAGGTCCTTATAAACTTTTGCTAGGATAGGTTTATGAGCTACAAATCTGCAGGGGAAAAAAAAAAACCAAACAAGGGAAAAAACAAAAAACTAAACAAAAAACCCAACAAGCAAAGCAATACCTTCAAAATGTTAGGATTTAGTTTAGGCTACATCAGTGAGAGATGGCATATCGCTGCACTAGAAGACAGTGTGCTTCCCTTTGCCTGGGTGGTGGCTCTGCAAGGAGAATTCTACCAATATGGTTGTAATGGTGGGAGCCACTAGAGACAAGCCTTTGTCACCCTGTCTCACTACTAAATCCCAAGGGGGGAAAAAAAAAGAAAAAAAAAGTTATTCACAGATAGTCCAAGCTTACATGCTAAATTCCATATAAAATACATGAGACATTCTATTCAAAAGATCTGGAACTGAGGAAAAACAAATTCAAAGGAGTGTCTAAAATTAATCCATAAAAACCACTCCCTTTACAGCTGTTGCTAAAAGGTGGGAGGAAAGCAGCAACAGTAACAAGGGAATCATTTGACAATGAATCAGGATTTACAGTGACAGTATTCAGATATATTTTGATGAAAGGGAGTGTAATTACTAGTGCAGCTGCCTTATATGTGGGAAGTATTTCATATTCTCCTCATCAATATTGCTGTCCCTGTGCTCAGATTAAACAAGCCAGGCCAGATCAATAGAAAAAGTTGGAGACTGCAGTATGTAGTGCATAGAGCAGAATCACAGGGAGAGAAGATTTTTGACAGTGCCTACTTTGGAAATGTCAAACTTCTGCATTCTACCTTTTGTTCTGATCAGTCTAGCAAAGACTGAAGCAAAAGGAGGAGAGATTAATCCAGATAAATGTGAGACTATGCATTTAAATCAAGCAAATCAGATGAACGAAGCAGAAATAGTTTTCTATACAAAGATATTACCTCTGCTTAAGAAAGCTTTTGAGACCATAAGCTATCAGAAGCTGAGAGATTACCTGGGGAAAAGACCTGAAGAGGAACAACCATTACTGTATGCTTGCTTTGTTCTCGTGCTTTTACTGAGACACTGCTCCTGACCACCCGTGGAGACAGGACGATGGGCTAGAGGGGCGCATTGCCTGACCTGGCACAGCTGTTCGTGCGTTCCTCTTCATGTTGCAACTGCCTCCATCATTGAGCTAGGAAAACAGAAGTGGCAGGATTCTCTTTACAACATGGGATAGGAGAAGCATTTCAGTAAGCCAAATCTCCACTTTACACAGACACGTGGAAAACGTAATCCCTTGAGGAACATCTAGGCTGGCTCATTGTCTTCATATTGCCAGTGATGCTTTTTCAAAATAAACAAACCATTGATGATGGAGACTTCGATTGAGTCATTCTCTTTGGCTATAAAATGTGCCTTCATACAGAACGCTATCTTGAAAGATTGTACCAGGTGTCACAGATGACATAAACTGAAGATTTGCTGCTGCCAGCTTGAAATTGTTTATGCTGCAGAGCACTTACGGTTGGTAATAAAGGGACAAAATTAAAACGCAGATTATTTGTAAACAGTTCTATGTCAAGCTGGGAGACCATTTCAGCTCAGACCCTGCAGAAGCCCAGTTCTATTAATTATTTTCATCAAGAAGTTAAGTCCTGGAATTGAGAGTACACACAAAACATACAGATGACACCAAGCTGGAATGGTTTGCTATTACTTTGAAATAAAGAAAAAATAATCCGATATCAGCAAAGAAGAAAAAAAAATCTGTAAGACAAATGCAAAGTACTGCATTTATTAAGGCTAAATTAAGTGCAAAACTGAGAAACCAGGGCAGGCAACTGTTCTGAAGAAAAGGATTTGAAGCGTTAGAGGATCACAGACCGTTGACTCATTTCTAGGATGATACATAAAGACAGGTATCACTTTGAGATGTATTAACAGAAACACCCTATGCAAGATAAGGATGGTAATTATTTATTCTGTTCAGTACTGTTGAGAGTTCAGTTGCAATGCTGCGTTCAGATTTGAGAAGGATGAAGCCAAGTGAGAGAGCAGAGGGGAGCTACATGAAACATAAGATCTATGAGGAAAGAAAAGAAAATGAAAGAGGATCACAGGAGAAGAGATATAACAACAGAATGGAAAGGGCTGCTTTGAAGAGAAAGGTAACCAGTTATTCCCATGTCTAGTGGGGAGACAGGACAATAACAGATTAGCTAAATTTCAAGCAGATAACTTTTAGGCTAGCTACTGGGAAAAGCTTTTTAACAGCAAGGATTACAAAGGATTAGAGAAGATACTCAGGGCTCTATGGATTTTTACCCATAGGGATTTTGGAAATAGGTTTAACAAACCTATGCCGAGATGGTGTCAATTCTAAACACACTTGGTACTTCTAGAACTTAAGCGTTGGGCTATATAATCTGATCAAATCTCACATGGCTAGAAATCTCTAAATACCATCTTTTCCCTGCTTAGGATGATGGAAAAGTCTGTATTTAGACATTTGGGATTTTTAAGTAGAAAATGAACTAATAAAGCAAGCTTCAAATATTCACAGAAAAAATGTCACTCATTCACAAGAACAATTTCAAATAAGATGCTGAGAAATAAACATAAATGTGAAGCACATTATTTATGACAATCTAATTTGGTCTCCCATGGATGATATGATGTCTGAGTCATCTGAGTGGGCTTGGGGAGTAATTTTAGGTAAACTCACAGCAATTTATTCTGGAAAATAATGTTCATCAATATAATATTTACAGCTAGGTGAAAAGAGAGATGGTATCTTGCTCTTTCATTTCTGGTACTGGATATCTATACAAGCAGAACTACACTTTAAATGCAAGCATACAAAGATATTTTGTATTAACACCATATAAGAAAAGTCAAAGCTTGCTAGTGGCTGAAGAAACAGGCCACAGTCACACTTTCCTTTCTTTAGTCAGTAGTCAAGGCAATTCAGCTCAACCAAATACCAAATTCCCTTTCCAAAAATCAAATTTAGCCAGACAGTGGAAACTGAAGGGTCCCACTCAAAATTTCTCATAAAAATGGGGTATTGTTCTTAGCTTGCCTTTCCTCCCCTTCAGGAGGGCCTGCTTGCATGTAGGATTGTTTTTTTAATACCAGAAGGTTAGAAAGAATCACGCAACCCACAATGAACTCAGCCCCAGTTATACATCTCATTTTTCTAGGAGCCGTAGAACATAGTCATAATGCAAAGTGAAAACTGTATTTCTAGAGTACAGAAGACAAGCCAAGTTGTTAAATAAACCTATATATTGTTTTCCTCTAATTCAAATCTTTGTTTCACACAGTACTAATTACTAGGAAAGATAGACAGATAAAGGGAGGGAGGAATGCTCATTACCACAGCCTCTAGATTAATTACCAGATAGCTTCAGCTATGTCTGAAACAAATGGAGAAACGTAAATCCATTTTCAAGAAAGCTGAAGTAATATTTTTTTAAAAAAATAAATCATAATGATCTCTTCAGCACTTGTATATACATGAGTAATCCGAAGTCAGCGATGACACTCAGGTGAGCAAAGTACTTTCCCCCAGGACTTAAATTTTCATTGTAAACAAAAAGGAAAGCTCCCAAAAAGAAAAAAAAAAAAACACAACAAAACAAACAACAAACAACACAACAAAACAAAACCCAAAACTACAAAAGTGCATTTTTCTGTCTTCCTGTCAAAGAGTTTTCTCAGTGACAGCCTGCACAGTTTTGAGGTTGTCCCAAGATGTTCCAAAAGAATCATTTAAATTAAGAAGGGTTAGAAATGCGCATATTCAAAAATAACCATGAGCTGTGTATTTGTTTAGAACTATGTCCCCTTTGTGGATGAGTCTGGGGAATACAGACATGGATCAAAGGCAAAAAGCGCTTTCTTTTAAACATCATGTAAAGGTTAGTTCCTACCAAATATAAATCCCTCTGCAATTTCATAGCAAATTGTGTAGTGGGAAATTCAAGCTCAATTCTACTTTGAAAGAAGTGTTGAGGTCTCAAAATTGGATTTTCCTCTAGCATGGAAAGAACTTATACTTCTTAAAATAAAAGTAATGATAATCAATAATGAAGACCAGGTACACTCACACCAGGGACTCTGCTCTTCAGAAATAACACAAGTTGAGATGGGGTCCGTGACAGACACAGGCCAACAGAATCACTTCCTCCTCTCAATATTAGGGTTTAATCATCAGGATTTAACCCCACGCTAACCACTTCAGCTGTATTGCCAGTTTCATTGCCATATGATCCTATCCTACAACTTCAGTTCTTCCTGGAGGACATCAGACAGCTCATAGTGCCGTGCTGAATTTCCATACACTTTGTTACACACCAAATCTAAAACAAGCAGAGCCCACATGACTAGCATATGCACAAGACATGCTTACATGACTAAGAAAAGGAAAAAAGCCAACATACCCTTTAAACACACAATCCACCCATGCATGAATAACCTCCTCTTCAGAGAGTGTTAATGGATAGAAACAGCAACAGATTTGTACAATGCCATCTTAATGCACCCTCAGGAAAATCCTCCCCTCACACCATTATCCATCACCAGGTACAGTCAAGTTACTTCTGCCAAATTATGTCCCTGTCCATAGCAAAGAGGGAAATTTGGCTCTGTAAAAAGCACCTTATAAACAACCTGATTTACTCAGATGCATATTGCATGAAGCCAGAGAACAGCCCGGAATTTACATAGCACTCCTACTAGCAGACAACTCCGCTCATGTTACTACCTTTGCTACAGCACTTCAGAACAGTAACAAAATTATATTCTGCATCTAGAAAGGCTTCAGTTTTATAATTCTTGTATTTAATTTTTAAAATTGCATAGTGCCACATAAGCAAGAGCGTTCGTATCTTGATCACAGTTGTTATGAAAGTAATTTTGCGCTTTTGGAATGATTTCTCCCCGCTAAATATTGATCATTGGACATATTCCCTGCTATGATGTTCAGTTTGAAAGGGCATGGTAGTATTTGTGCCTCCAAAAGTACTAGATTAGAAAAACTCATAAATACTTTGTGCCTGATTAAGTACTTCTTGAATGAAAAGGGGTAAGAATAATGGATTTCATAACTGTAGTGATCTATTGCAAATAATGTCACTCTATATTTCACCAAAGCATCGTAGAGATTTTATGGACTTCTCCCTCTGTTTTTCTTTTTATACATTCTCCTCTACATTGTATGTTGATTTAACAGAAATCTGTACGAGCTGCAGCACATCAGAACAGAAAATCTAGTGACGGACTAGCCATTGTGGAGATGTAACCTACATTTAGATCCCTATGAAATGGCTTGAAGAAGGCATACTGCTACAGTTATAGCTCCACCTTTCCAACATTTATCAAGACACTCCGTGGACCACACACATACTTGCCCCGTTTTCCCTTGCAAAATGGCTCAGGAAGCCTCCCCTGCCCAGCTATGGTTATGCACCATTATAAATACAGAGGAGATTGGCAGAGGCTCCCCGACCAAGATCAGACTTGAGGATGGAGACAAATGGCAACTACATGCACTTGTAGCAAGCAAACAAGTATCTGGGGGCAGGGGGAGGCAGGAGGGTGTGTAGGGTGTGTGTGTTCCCTTGGAGTACTCCCAGAGAGGCCAAGAAGCAACCCCTGAGTAGGTCAGGAGCCATGAGCAGACAGCAAACGTGGCCAAATGTCCCCTCCCTGGGGCCACTTCTGAGCAACTGCACACACGCAACCATGTCTGTTCAGCGCAGCTTGAAGCCCATGATGCCACATGGTCAGTACGTGCAGGGTGAGAGCTGTACTACTTCTAAAGGTACAAAGGTGAAAAGTCTCTAACCCATCAGACTGCATCTCTCAGACACTTTCTTTCTACACAACCAGCTATATTACTGCATATTTTTTTGAAACTGTTCCAAGCTTAAAAAAACAGAGGTTTTAAAATTTTAATTTTTTTAAAAATTATTTTAAAATTTATCTTTATATAAAGATTATATATCTTTAGTTGCACTTATTGGAAAAGGATATTGTTTCTGTTTCTAGATCTAACCCATCACTTTTCACTCCTTTGTTTGACCAGGAGTTCCAAATACACGCAGAAAACCAGAAAGAGAGATCTCACTTTCATGAAAGTGACACTGCTGTTTGTTAGCAGATTGCTGCCCCCCTTCACACAGCAGCATGATGTGAACTTCATCTATCTCACCTTACTTCTTGGAAAAATAAACCAGCATTTCTAATATGCTACCAGAACTGCTTTCCTAACCAATAAAGCAATTCCAGAAGTCCCCTTTGAGCAGAAAGCTCTCCTTGGAATACCACCTTCCCTCTTTTATGCTGTTTCAGTGTAAATTCATAATACAATCTTACTGTATATATACTCATGTAGATAGAAATGTCTGAATATAGGGCGAGATAGGGAGAACCTGCAAACATCATTTGGCCATTAGTAGGATTTTTGACACTTTCCTGCGTAACATTCTTATATTATGTGGTTAAAAAGACATGGGTTAAAATGAAACTTTTAAGACCAGATGTATACATGACAGAAAACGATGCTCTGACTACTTAACAGCGGCTGAGCCTTAAACTAGAAAGTATAGCAAGATGAATCTCCACAAGAGACTAGTCTTGGTCCCATGCTATTGAAGATTATCATTAATCAACTTTGTATAATGCAATAAGAAGTATGGTCATTAAATATGCAAATGACAGCATAGAGGAGATTTGCGCATGTTTGAAGCATGGTTGCTGTTCAAAAATATGGGCAAGCTAGAGAAGTTATTTAAAAAGCCAATATACTAATCAATAAATACAACTGTTTAAAAAATAATCAAACTATAAATATAGGAAAGAAGAAGTGGCTTAGTAGCTGTTTTGCAGAAGGGATAGAGAGGATGTCAGTGATTACATATTACAAGCTAGCATAAGGCAAGAATGTTGTGCTTTTAAGAAAAAGCCAAACACTATCTTGAAATGCACAAATAAGAGTATTGTTGGCAAGTCATACACCGTAATCATCTTGCTTATTGTGAAGCTGGTAAGATCTCAGCTGAGTAGCACACATTCCAATTGGACAAAGTCCAGGTGAGATTGATGAGAAAATGAGAGGTCTGCAAAATATGATCTATATGGAAAAGGGAAAGGAATAGTAGTTATTTAACCTAGACAAGAGAAGGCTGAAGAGAGGCAAAATATAAGAAGCACTGCTGAAAGGAATGAGAATTAAATGGCCTCCTTGTCTTAATTGGAGATAGGGTAAGTGAAGAATTTAAATTACAGTGAAAAGGGGGGTGGGTGGAAAAGGAAAAAAAACCTCTATAGCAGTAGGGATGGTTACACATTGTAGAGATTGCCTAAGATTTTGTGGAATCTCTAGCTGGAGAGGTTTTGTTTTGAAAAGATTAGATAAACGCAATTCAGAAATTATTTTAAGTTGTCTTGATCCCCTTTGGGGACAAAGGCATGGATTAGATGACACCTCAAGGATCTTTCAGTCCTTTGATTCCTTACATTATTTTTGTATTGTTTTTTGAAATTTAAGGTGATTCACAACTGGCAATTTCATGCACTACAGTTACAAGTAAGGCTGAAAATTTCAGTGTATAAGCAGTCAATTTTTCAGCACTTGTTATATACACAGATAGGGAAATGGTACCTGTTGAACTTTTGGCTGCCTTCAAGGCCGCCTCTTTACACCTGCATTAGCTCATCATATGTTCCCAGAAAAAGCCATTCTGATTTATGCTGCTATAGACCATCATGATCTGTTTACTCTTTATAATTTCTAGTTAATTGACATCAGTTGCACATCACTCGAAGTTTTATTTCAGTTTACCCTTGAAGTGTTATTTCTATCTTCCTTAAATGCATGCTTTGTCCTTCACTTTATCATACAAGAACTTCTTTATCATTCAGGTATTTTCCATTCAGCATACACGACCGGTCCAAAGAAATTAATAACTACAAAGTTTTGCATTCTAGCAGAGTAGAAAGGCATCATCTTCCTATCAATCATGATCAGTCCTCCCAGAAGAGGACCTAGCCGTGGTCACCAACTCATCCGAAATCCGATGTGAGATTCCCCTGCAAATGTTCTGCGAATGATTCCCAGGGGAATGTTCTGCTCAGCCTGGTGGCAGAGCTGAGGAGGTGGAAAGGCTGAGGAGTCTTGGAGAGCGTGAGAGGGAGATCGACTGGTGGAGCCACAGCCTGAGGCAATGGCAGCAGGTAGACCGCCTGTAGGAAGCAAAGGATCCCCTCCCGTCGTGCCAGCATGCAGAAGGAGGGGAACTAAGAGACAGGGGAGATTGGAAACAGGTCCCTGCTCAGGGAGGTCGGCGAGACCCCCCTCAGCCTCCCTCGCCTTCCCAGCTGCCCTTACGCAACAGGTATGGGACTCTGAAACTTGAGGGTCAGGCAAACGAAGCAACTGATGAAGGTTCTTCTGGGGAGTCGCCTGGGGTGAGGCAGTCAGTCCCACACATTAGGACTGCTTCTGTCAGGAAAAAAAGAAGGGTAATTGTAGGCGATTCCCTTCTGAGGGGAACAGAGGGTCCCATATGCCAACCAGATCCATCACACAGGGAAGTCTGCTGCCACCTTGGAGCCTGGGTTAGGGCTATCACCTGGAAATTCCCTGGTCTGGTACGGCCCTCTGATTATTATCCTCTCATGGTTATGCAAGCTGGGAGTGATGAGGTTGAAGACAAGAGTACAAAAGCAATTAAAAAGGACTTCAGGACGCTGGGGTGACTGGTTGAGGGATCACGAGCACAGGTAGTGTTTCCCTCAATCCCCTCAGTGGCAGGGAAGGACACTAAGAGGAACAGGAAAACACACCTATTAAACACGTGGCTCAGGGGCTCGTGCCACCAGCGGAATTTCGGTTTTTTCAATCATGGGGAAGTTTACACAGCACCAGGCCTGCTGGCAGCAGATGGAATTAGGTTGTCTCAAAGAGGGAAAAGGATCTTTGCGCAAGAGATTGCAGGACTCATTGAGAGGGCTTTAAACTAGGTGCGAAGAGGGTAGGGGATAGAATCGAGCTTGTTAGAGACAAGCCTAGGAGCAGCAGTGCTGGGGGGGAAATCGATAGCCCAGCTCAAGTGCATCTACAGCAATGCACGCAGCATGGGCAAACAGGAGGAGCTGGAAGCCATTGTGAAACAGGATAGTTACGACATAGTCGCCATCACAGAAACATGGTGGGATGACTCTTACGACTGGAGTGCCGCAATGGATGGCTATAAGGTCTCCAGAAGGGACAGGCAGGGAGGGAGAGGTGGTGGGGTGGCTCTGTATGTTGGGGAGTGTTTTGATTGTATGGAGCTCAGTGACTACGAAGGCAAAGCTGGGTGCTTATGGGTAAGGATGAGGGGGAAGGCCAACAAGACAGATATCCTGTTGGGAGTCTGTTATAGACCACCCAATCAGGATGAAGGGACAGATGAAGCATTCTACAAGCAGCTGACAGAAGTCTTGCAATCCTCGGCCCTTGTCCTAGTGGGGGACTTCAACTTATCAGACACCTGCTGGAAATACAACACAGCAGAGAGGAAACAGTCTAGGTGATTCCTGGAGTGTGTGGAAGATAACTTCCTGACACAACTGGTAAGTGAGCGTACCAGGGGAGGTACCTCACTAGATCTGCTGTTCACAAATAGAGAAGATCTAGTGGGTTATGTGGTGGTTGGACGCCGTCTTGGGCTTAGCAACCATGAAATCATAGAGTTCTCAATTCTTGGAGAAGTAAGGAGAGGGGTCAGCAAAACCGCTACCATGGGCTTCCAGAAAGCAGACTTCAGCCTGTTCAGGGCACTTGTTGAGACAGTTCCTTGGGAGATGGTTTTGAAGGGCAAAAGAATCCAGGAAGGCTGGATGCTCTTCAAGAAGGTAGTTTTTGAGGTGCAGGAGCAGGCTGTCCCCATGTGACTTAAGATGAACTGGTGGGGAAGACGACTGGCCTGGCTGAACAGGGAGCTTCTGCTGGGTCTCAGAGAAAAAAGGAGAGTGTACCATCTTTGGAAGAAGGGACAGGCATCTCAAGAAGAGTATAGGGACCTGGTAAGGTCATGTAGAAAGAACACCAGAAAGGCAAAAGAACAGCTAAAACTTAATCTGGCCACTGTTGTAAAAGATAATAAAAAAGGTTTTAACAAAAATACTAACAACAAAAAGAGAGCCAGGGAGAATCTCCACCCTTTACAGGATGCAGAGGGGAAGATTGTCAGCAAGGAGGAGGAGAAGGCTGAGGTACTTAATGCCTTCTTCACCTCAGTCTTCAAGAGCAAAACCAGTTATCCTCAGGGTATTTACCTCCCTGAGCTGAAAGACAGGGTTGGAGAACAGAATAAAGCCCCCATAATCCAGGAGGAAGCAGTTAGTGACCTGCTATGCCAACTGAATAGTCACAAGTCTATGGGGCCGGATGGGATCCACCCGAGAGTGCTGAGGGAGCTGGCAGAGGAGCTTGCCAAGCCGCTCTCTATCATTTATCAGTGGTCATGGTCAATGGGGGAGGTCTCAGATGACTGGTGACTTGCCAATGTGATGCCCATCTACAAGAAGGGCTGGAAAGAGGATCCAGGCAACTACAGACCTGTCAGCCTGACCTCAGTACCAAGAAAGATTATGGAACAATTCATCCTGAATGTGCTCACACAGTACATGAAAGACCACCAGGGGATCAGCCCCAGTCAACACGGGTTCATGAAAGGCAGGTCCTGCTTGACCAACCTGATGTCCTTTTATGACCAGGTGACCTGCCTGGTGGATAAAGGAAAGGCTGTGGATGTTGTCTGTTTGGACTTCAGTAAGGCCTTTGACATGGTCTCCCACAGCATTCTGCTAGAGAAGCTGACAGCCCATGGCATTGACAGGTGTACTCTTCGCTGGATTAAAAGCTGGCTGGATTTTAAATTTGAGAAGCTGAAGCTGCATACCTGTATTTTCTCCTCAATAGGAGATCAACAATTCATCCTGTACTTATGATTGTTTCCACTTTATTGGATTTGTTTGCAGATTCCGACTCCCCTCTAGTGATTTGCACATGGCAAAGATGGGAGCACTTGTGATGTGTGCAAGATAACGCAACTTGATACTGAAGAATGGATGATTCCACTAGTAGACATTTAGGACATTAAAGAGGAGCTCGAACAAATACAGTGTAAAGTTGTCTTCAAGAGTATGTAAAATAAACTAGCTCCTCATTCATTCGCATAGCCAGTCACTTAGCAATGGTGCAAAATCTGGTGTAACTGCATTTTTTAGAATGACAGTAGGAGGCCTGCAGTATGTCGTGACTAACTCTGACAATCACAGCCTACCCCTGGTTGTCATAGAAGTTAATGATGGATTGTTAGAAACCACTTCAGCCTCAGGCAAAGCTGCTGTTAACTGCTAGGACAATCTCTAATAGGCAGCAAAAAACAATTTATTGTCTATTTTGGGGACAAAATTTACTTCTGCTAATCAAGAAAAACTTTACTAAGCCATCACCCAGTTTCAAAATCAGGCTCAGATAGTAGCATGGAGACCAGATCAGAGATCAGTGCATTTCCATACAACACATAATTATGACAGATAGCTAAAACACATCAGACACCTGTTACAATTCATATTTATCATTATTTTGAATTTATTTTAATAGCTAGAAATAGCAGGTGACTTTGTCAGCAGATTTTGGTGAAGGTTATATGCAAATATCACTTCACCTCACTACACTAGGATTTCTTACTGAAAACCAGCTCTGCACTAATGATACTTAACATCATTATCTCTTACTGAAGGCAAAAAATTCTGCCTCTAATCACTAAAAAGAGTAGTCTGGTTTAAGTCATGATGGTCCTGTCCAACTTTAAGAGATACCAGTCACTCATAACAGCAAAAATTGAGTTCACATTTTTTAGTTTGCCTAAGCTGTTAAATTCTTTACTGTTCTCTACATGTTTAATGTTTACGTTGTAAAAATGCCTTTGATCCACAATGGAAACAAGTGGACAGTTGTGCAGATGCTCTAGAATAACCTGTGAATGCACAACCTCTTTATGAGGGCATACCGCACAGCATCTTGCAGACTGAGAGAGAGATTCCCTAAATAACAATACTGACTCCAAACTCAGTCACCAATGTTAACCTGAGCTGAGATAGATGTCAACCAACAGCGAATGTGCAAAAAGCCAGTGTTTCTCAGAGCTGCCAGCACTGGGCTCGCAATGCAGGTTCATCTTCTTACTTTGAAAACGGGCCCAACTCCACAAAGCCATTTGTTTCTAAGTAACTCCTGTGGTTTTTCAACTCCAACTAATTCTATAACTGAACCTTGCAGAATGAGTATCTGTCCTGGTTTTAGCTGGGACAGAGTTAATTTTTTTCCAAGTGGTTGCTGTGTTTCAGAGATTTGGCATGAAAAGAATGTCAATAATGCACATTGTTTTAGTTGTTGCCAGGTGATGTTTATATTTACTCTTATTACTCTTAATAAAAGCTTACAGAGCAGCTTAATGCTAACATGAAACTAATTTGAAGGATCTGAGCTAATCTGGCATCAGGCCAGGTTTATGTGTAACATGCACAGAAGCAGGAACAGTATCTCAGTAGATACATCATTAAGTTGCCATTCTGCAGACTTGGGCTAATTTCTAAATTCAGACAGTTTCTGGGTATGGAACCTAATTCTGGCTGAAAGTTCAATCTAATCACTGTTCATAAAAAACTCTGGTGTAAACGGAATAGTTTAAATATTCCATTTTAGTTAATAACTATTTAGTGAGGTGGAAACAAAATAATCTAATCTTACAAGAAAGAGCTTTTGAAGACGTCAAAAGCGGTGCACCCTAAGTTACCTTCAATTTTTTGTACTACTGCTTTATTGGACAAATATTGTAAGAAATCAAGAGGGTTATCCTGGACTGATGTTGACAGAATTGAGAGCAGAATTTCATTCTTTATAGCATCCTGTTCAAATATTAATAGTGTTTAATCTTACTAAATCATAGTATCCATATTTTTGAAGATCAGGAAACATATACAAAACAAATTATGCCAGAAGTTCATAACTGAGCTAAAAATTCAAGACGTCATAGTTGCCTACTCCACATAACAATGAAAAGACTCTTTCTCTTTATTTGGTCACCTTTTTCCCCTTTGTTCAGGTTCCACACTAAGTCTGTACTGTTATGAACTTCAAAGCTGAGCGGAGAAAAAACAGAAACAATCCCAAATTACATAAATCTTCGACTTCTGTTTTATGATTGTTATATCTGTCAACTGAAAATAAAAAGGAAAACATGTGAAGGTCCTTCGTTTTTCAAGACATATAATCATAGAATTATTTAGGTTGGAAAAGATCTTTAGGATCAGAGTTGAACCATAAACCTAACACTGTCAATTCACCGCTAAACCGTGTCCTTAAGTGATACATCTACACATCTGTTATTATAATTTACAGAAAGACTTGGTGAGACTTGGTTTTAGTTTGGTTGGGAGATTACAATAACCAACATTTGGACAGATCTTACCGCTAGCATCACTCTCTACTTATGAAGATGGTACCAATTAAAGTAGTAAAAATACCTTTAAGATGTACCTATGCAGTAAAACAAAACTAGGACATGACCAGTACAAGATTCACATCATTACCTCACAGTGGCATACTTAAATTTGGGTTTATGAGGCATCTCCAGTTGCAACAGAAGCCTGACAATAAAACACCAACTGTTAAAAGAAGATGAATCATTTCTACATCATAGAATCATAGAATGGTTTGGGTAGGAAGGGACCTTAAAGATCATCTAGTTCCAACCCCCCTACCATGGACAAGGACACCACCTACTAGACCTGGTTGCTCAAAGCCCCATCCAAACTGGCCTTGAACACTTCCAGGCACGGAGCCTCCACAGCTTCCCTGGGCAACCTGTTCCAGTGCCTCATCACCCTCAGAGTGAAAAATCTCTTCCTAGTATCTAATCTGAATCTACTCTCTTCCAGTTTGAAGCCATTAGCCCTTGTCCTATCACTACATACCTTTGTAAAAAGGCCCTCTCCAGCTTTCCTGTAGGAAAGTATCTTTCAGATACTGGAAAGCTGCGGTAAGGTGTCCCCAGAGCCTTCTCTTCTCCAGGCTGAACAACCCCAACTCTCTCAGCCTGACCTCCCAGAAGAGGTGCTCCAGCCCTCTGATCGTCTTTGTGGCCCTCCTATGGACCCTCTCCAACAGGTCCATGGCCTTCTTATGTTGGGGGCTCCAGAGCTGGACACAGTATTCCAAGTGGGGTCTCACAAGAGCAGAGTAGAGAGGCAGAATCACCTCTCTCAACCTGCTGGCCACGCTTCTTTTGATGCAGCCCAGGATGCAGTTGGCCTTCTGGGCTGCAAGTGCACATTGCTGGCTCATCTTGAGCTTCTCATCCACCAACACCCCCCAGTCCCTCTCCTCAGAGCTGCTCTCCATCCATTCTCTGCCCAGCCTGTATTTGTACATGGGATTGCCCCAACCCACATGCAGGACCTTGCACTTGGCCTTGTTGAACTTTATGATGTTGGCATGGGCCCACCTCTCAAGCCTGTCCAGGTACCTCTGGATGGAATCCCTTCCTTCCAGTGTGTCGACTGCTCCACACAGCTTGATGTTGTCAGCAAACTTGCTGAGGATGCACTCAATCCTGGCATTTTACTTTTTGTCTGGGAGAAAATAAGTTTATCACAAAACCAACAGTGCTTTGAAAAAATATAGGAGACTGGGAGTCCACAAAATGGAATAACTCTCCCAATAAGAATTTGTTCGTTTTTTAGCCAAGTCAATATTCAAGTACTCTGTTTCATGATTACACAGTTGAATACCTTCCACTAAAAAAAAAAAAAGAAAAGTACAGATGTAGCATTTCAAGTCTGCTGTTTAATGTTTCTAAGGAATTTCTAAGATCTCTTTTGGGAAACCTCAAAACAAAATTAAAATATGGCTACAAATGCAAAAGCTGTTATGTTTCAGTGCAGAAGTTCACAGCAAATAAGAAATTAACTTCTGTCAAACTGACTTTCAAGAAATAATTTTAAAATTTGCCTTATTCAATCCAATCAATCCCTCACTAAAGACAATGTACTAAATGAATTTCCTAGTACAGGCTGTTGAATCTATTAATAATCATTGTGGCAAGTCACTTCTTATTACTGTTTAACTGGTAAGTTAAGAAATATTTTGCAAAAAATACTTTATTGGACGAACAATAACATAGCCTTTCCCAACTTCCAGAACATCTAAGAGCAGATGGCTATTTCTATAAGTGTATTCATTATTCAAAGTAACAAACATGGTGTGGCCATTGAAAAAATATAAATAAATCCATGATCAGACTGGAAACAGTAGTCTACATGCATTTACTTCTTGGGATATGCCAGTTCTTGGCGACCAGTTAAAAGTTTCTCCGAATGGACAAGTGTACCTGCACTTCTTGTGTAAACAAGAACTCAGATGAATATGAAATTCTCTTTTCAAGGTTGTTCAGACAGCAAATATGAAGCGAGAAATAGGATGGAAAACTTAATGACAATGTTCATTGAAAGACTAGAGTATACTCTTACAGTGTACTTGTATATATTCTTTGAGTGTTTGTGTATAGACACATACTTTTTAATATCTGTATTATTTATATGTATATATGTAAGATAAAGCATACATTTTTGTGTCTGACTGACCTATTTTAAACCTATTAGGGAAGACGTGGGGGAAAAAAAAAATCTATAGTCCAGGAACTTGCTGTAAACCTGTTTCTTCCTCAGCAGTGCTGTTCTTCAGCATTTTGTCTCCTTTGCAATTCCCTGTGGTTTAATCCTTTTTTATTTCCTTCCTCTTCCAAAAATACCCTCCCGTGTTACCAACAGTTGCCAAAGGCCAATTGTGCTGAAAATATAGGCTATTACACTCAGAGGAAAAAGCAAAAGGAGTTGTTTTATCTAACATTGCTAAATTAGCCACGTTTTTCCAAACTGACAGATTTCATTCTCAGTACATAACACTGTACTTCACTCACAAAGTCCCCGATAGAGTAAAAATAACAGCCAAGAGTAAGTTCAGGCCCCTTGGGGTCTTCTTTCGTTCATCTTATGGAGGTGTCTAGATGAATTTAATAGAATGAAACAAATAAGGTTCCAAGGAATTTACTCCACAAACAAGCTAAAACTGGAGAGTAATAACTTTTAATTGGAGAACAACGAGAAGCCACTTTTTGGTGGCATTTTAAAAGTCCTTTAGCATTTTATTGCATTTTATGCAATATATTGCATTTTATGACACCTTTCCATAACAATTTAATCACAATAGCCAAAAACTTCAGAGACTGCATGCTGAAGACTGAGACTGCTGCAGTTTACTTTTCAATTCAGTAATGAATACTGAACAACCTATCTATGCCTGTTCATACTTCCAATCTTGACTAAACAAAACTCTCTGTACAGTGTTAACATTTGCTAGATAATTTCACAATAAAGGCAAGGTATGATAGAGTCAAAACCTCACTGCAATATGGCTTTCAGAGGCAAAGAGGCCTCTGCTAATGCCAAATGATATACTGCACTAATATCCAGTTCTGTTTCCATATCTGAAAATTTCTCTTCTAAAAGCTCCGATAACTACTTTGTAAAAGGCAGACAGCCACAAACTTGCAAACTCCCTGTTATAAAATGGTTTCCTCTCAGAGCCGTACCTGTTGTACACATCAGTCTTTAATTTGCAAATACCTCCTGCATCCAGTAGCAGACTTTAGGATGGATAAACTGAAATAATAGTAATCACCACTTGCAATCATGTCTGCCACTTACAATTAAAAAACAATAAAAATCACACTCCTTGCCCTAGAACTTGTTCAGTTCCAAATCCTGAATCCTTAGCACCGCAGCATCCATTCATTTTACAGCTATCAGAATGCTTACACTAGACAATCAATAGGACTTCATAGCTTGAACATCCACTGAAGCTACTGTTAAGTTTTTATGACTTCAATGTTGGAAAAACAGGGCACCTTAAAATCAAAACAAAAACAAACCTCTGTTGCTTAGCACAACAAATAAACTGGGTAGCATTGATCTTCTCTCCTGTAGCCATTACAGAACAGAGTGCTTTACAGAAATAAGACAAGATCTCTTTGGTACCAATCCTATATTTAATTTGGATCCAAAATTCCCATGCAGGACAGTGACAGCATTATGCAAAAGATCACCAGAACTGGTTCCAGAGAACTCAGTCTGAGGGTAGGATTCAACGTGACATAAATGAATATATAACCTATTATATTGTAAGATTATCTACAAAGGCAGCGCCAGAGCCATGGGTTGTGAACAACAGCATTTAGCAAGAGAGCCTTCACTGAACAAAAACTTAATGGGTTTCACAGAAGATGCTCTCCATTAAAATTTCTTTAAGAGGTTGTTAAATACTGCAACAATCCAGCAGAGAGAGAAAATATTAATCAGTATATTTCCTCAACTGATATTCCTGGATTTGATAGCTTTAAGTGTTACCCTTTAGTTCTTAAGAAGCTTTTCTGAGCTCTGAACAAAAGCGACTTTTTATACACGTATGAAACACCCCTCTTACTTCCTTCTTGAAGACTTCCTCACAGGCTTCAGCAAACCTTTCCTTAGGCTGATTGCTAGTAACAGCTCCAAGTTCATACAGTGGTGCGGCTGAAATATGAGTCAAGGTGGTTAAAGAAAATTATTAAAGAAACACTGATTTCAGGACAAGATGTTAGTCCAGGAACAATTAAGTTCTATTCACAACTTTCATGCACAGGGAAGCTGTTGAACACTCCCTGCTACTTGATTATACACTATTTCAATGATTCCATTGATTAGGTGACTTTTTCAAAAAAGTAAGAATGTCCATTTTCAACTGTACTTTTCTGCACTTGATCATTCTCTGTGCTCTGTTCCCCAACCCCCTTTTCTTTTTTTTTTTTTTAATTGAAGAGGCAGGTTGTTAAAATTCTGGGAAAGTATTTAGGCTATATGAATCTTTAACAATGGTCAGTGATTAGCAAGGCTTTTTACATATTTAATGATGCAGTTACTGATAACGATAAGTTGTTCGCCATGCACATTGAATGCTGAAATGATTACCTGCCTCTAATATTGTTTTCCTGTTGAATACAGAGAGATAAGTGCAGTGGATGGTCATGACAAAGCTCATCATGCTTTTTTTTATGATTATCGAAAGTGCTATACTGAGATGACTCAGAGAATCACAGAATAATTTTAGGTTGGAGGAGACATCTAGGGACATCCAATTCAACCTTCTGCTTGAAGCAAGGCTAGCTTCAATGTTAGATTGGGTTGCTCAGGACATTGTCTGGTCAAGTTTTTTCAAAACTCCAAGTATGAAGATTTCAGAATCTTCAGTCGCAGTTTCCCTTACTGACACTGATGACAAGACCCCCAGGTCCTTTGACCTGATTGTCATGCCTTGCTTAGACTTACATCACACATTGCTGAGATGAGTCTGGCTCCCTCTTCTCTACAGTCTAACTTAGATAGTTGTAGAGAACAATAAGATCTCCCCTTAGTCTTCTCTCCTGGCTGAACAAATTGAACTCACTCAGCATTTCTTTGTATCTTCCAGTTGTAGTCACCTGGGGTGATCCTCTACTGAACTTACACTGCTTTGTGAACATCCTTCTTGTACTGGAGGGGGCTGGAAAGACCTGGACAGAGTTCTCCAGATACTGTTTTGTGAGTAACAAAAAGGGAAACAATCACTTTCATTAGTCCAGACTAGCATGCAATTAGCTTTCACTTCACAAAGGAGCACTGTGGATTCATATCTACCATGACTCCCAGGTCCTTTTCTGCAAAGCTACTTGTCAGCCAGCTGGTCCCCAGCCTGCGCTGCCGCAGGGGGTTATCTCGTCCCACATGTAGGAACACATCTACCTTTGCTGAACTTCTCAAGGTTCCTATTTACCTGTTTCTGCAGCCTGTCAAGGCCCTCTGAGGGCAGCCCTGCCTGTGTTTATGTTGGCCGCTCTCCCCAGTTTGGAATCACCTGTGAACTTGCTGAAGTGTGTTCTAGCTTGTTTTCCAGGGTGCTGCTGAAAACATTAAACCACATTCCAGAATCAACCCTTCAGGACTACTATTCATAACTGACCACCACTTACACTTAGAACCACTACCACTCCACTTGGAGGCTGACGAGACAGACAGTTTCTCAGCTATCTCATAGTCCACACTTAACAGTCCACGCTTCTTCATTTTGACTACAAGAATACTATGACAAAACACAACAAAAGTCTTCCTAAGGTCAAGGTATACAGTGTTCATTGCCTTGTTCGCAGAACAAGTCATCCCACTGTAGAAAGCAGCCATGTTGGTCAGGTACAGTTTGTCCATGGTAAATCCATGCTAGCTGTTCCCAGTCACCTGATCCATCACGTACACGGAGGTGGCTTTTCTAAGGACTTCCTCCATAACATTTCATGGCATAGAGGTGGGGTCAGTTGGCCTGCAGTCATTCTTGCCTTTTCTGAAGATGGAAGGAACATTCACTTTTTTCCAGTCATAGTGTACTGTTTTGATTTGGAATGTTTTTTATCTCCCGGTTCCTGAGAATTTGAAGATGGGTTTCTTCCTGCTCACTATGCACTCCATTTGTAAATTGTTGCCTTAAGCGAAGTGGTGCTTCCTTTCCAGCTCAACCTTCTATTTTCTTTTTTCCCCTTGGTATTCTCTATTGTCGATCACCTACTTATGTCTTTTCATCTGCAAAGATGGTCTTGCCCTACCACTAGCTTATTGCCTTCTACAGTCCATATTTATCAGGAACAAAGTTGCATAGTAGTGTTTTCTGCATGGTATAAGACCTACCTCAGCAAATATGTGGGATCTTGGGACAGGAGAGCCTCTCACTGCACTGGAAATCTCCTCAGAGCCATGGTAATCTAGCTGAACTGATTGCTTTCTATTAAGGTGGATGAAAGGCTGACAACGCACACAAAATACACCCATACCCTAAAATAAAAATGATAATACAAAGCAGCACAATGTCCATCAATGCTATTTCTGTGCTCAAATTATTCAGAAAAAGAAAAGAAAATCAAATAAATCCATAGATAATTTTGTAATGATGAAGTAGTAAAGCACTTGGAATGTTACGTATTTAAATCAAGTACAAAAGTATAGCACTCTGCTGGCTTCTATGGCAGCCCCTAAAAAAAAATGAAATGTGATCATTTTGACCAGAAAGTTGGTACTTTGGGGAAAGCAGAATTACAAGTGTCGTGTCGTGATAAATGACTTCTCTCCAGCTGAATATTTTCCTTTAATGTTATCAGACTTGCATAGAAGCCCCTCTCACTTATAATAAGACCTTAGAGAAAGCTCTCTGTTTTCACAGCCAGCTTTCATACATGAATCACATCTGCCTTCCTTGCTATAAATGCTGTCACCTATTCAAGGAGTCTCACAATTTTTTTTCAATCTTAAAAAATGTTATGCTTTTATAAAGACTAGATTTTTTATTTTAATAAAAAAAGATTCATGTTGCAATAATGTCCTATGTGAAAAAGTCATATTTGAAATACATAATTCAAATATATTGAAGGTTGTCTCCTGCGGCTCCTACTAAAACAGCTGACTGACTTTCTGTCCCTGATATCCAATAATCCTTTCAGCGGTCAGCAGCAAAACACATTTATTATCTGCCATTGAATAAAATCTGTAATTAAAACTGAAATTTTTATACTGGTTTCAAAATAAGCAAACAAGGAAAGACGTTTCTCAGTGCATCATTTGTAAGGAAAGAAAAATTCAAATAGATCTCTTACTATGCAATCTTAAATTATATTAATTAGACACTCACCTGGTATAACCTATGAAAATATAACTCAGGAAAGAACACAAGTCTATTGCCAAGACTGTTATGAGGAAAGACTCTTGAAGGAATACTTGGCACATAGGGAAATGATAAGGTTCATTAATTGAGAGAGAAGATTAGGCTTTCTTGGACAGTACAGACATAGAGGGAACTTAATTATTTAAAAGGTTATAAAAAGAACTCAATCTCTGTTATATCTAATTTGCCTCCCTTTAAATTTGCCAGAAGGTATAACATGGAAAAGATATTGAAACTTATAGAAAGAAAGGTCCTAACCCATAAGGAAGAGACTGTTCATCACAGTCACAAGAGAAAGGACCAAGAGTAACAGTGAAATAATGCATATGCATCCAGGGAAAAGCTTCCTCCCAGAATCCCTTAAAAAGTAGAAATCTTGCCATCGTATTATCCATACACAGTATAAACAGTATGAGGAACAAAGTAAAATTAAAATTTATAGGAATCAGGAACTTCATCAAAATCTATCACATATGCACGTATCCCAAACACCTCCCTGTTTTTAGTAACAACAATCTGTAATAACTCTAAGTGCGAATAAGGCATCCTATCCTCAGATAACTTCTCTGAATTTCTTGCATGAAATCTGGTCAAGACTTTTATAAATCTGTTCTTTATTCCTATTTCTGATATTGATGCAATTCCATTTCTCTAAACCATCAGGGACAGCAGAATTTACTGTGCTGCTTTTGTGGACTATTTCATTTTTCCCTCATCTATTTTTTATCTCAGATTTAATTTTATACTTTGCTTACACTTTGCTGTATTTGTCTTCACTGCAACAGCTCCATCTGTCTCCATGTCACATCCATGCTGTACTTGCACAGCATCTTCCACTATGTCCTGTCACACCTGACACAGTCCTGAGTGCAGGTACCACATGGAGTTCTTGACACTTTCCAATTCCCTCTATAAACTCACTGTTCCTTTCCAGATTAGGATTATTAGCCCTGTATTCCGTCCGATCCCTGCTACTCCCAGATAAACACTTCTCATCTTTGTATTCTACTAAACAGTTATCACTTACTTAAGAGTCCACATCTCATGAGAAACAATGAGATTAATCACCCTCTGCATCTAATAAAAGTCACTTTGGAAAACGAGACTTGAGCTCTCTGAAAATATTTTAAGTGTGTAGGCTAATCACACTATTGCAAGCAGCGTAACACTTATCTTTCATAATTAGTAAGAGCTGTGGAGCATGGTACTGAATAATACAGACTTCCTGAACATCTTCTGTAGCTGTAAGAAGAAAAAAAAATTCAGCTGCTTTTCTAAGTAATTTATAGCCTTTCATTAAAAACCCCCGAAATTAATGGATCTTTTCGATCTAAGTATTGTTGCGCACAGAAGGATAACCTTATAAACACCTAACCGTAGCACTGAAGAGCCAGTATTTCTAGTATTCATACAGAGACAGAAAAACAAATCTAAACTCCCAGGAGCTTTTATTAACTAATACAGCAAGCATATTTTCAGCAAGTCCTTTTATATGTGCTCATACATGAATATGTACCAATACGCGCTTATATAAATGCTTCCTTAGTGAAGAGGGAAAGTGTTTAAAATTTTCCTTCGTTTTTTCTCTGCCAGCTGGCTGGGTGAGCTAAGGACAGCAGTGAACATGCAAGGATTTTAATATTTTAGAGACCTGTCATTTCGAGGATAAACTTTTCGTTGCAGTATTCCGAGAACCAAAAATGAGATCAGGCCTCATGCACACGGCAGTCAGAGGAACAGCACCTCAGCAGAACAGCCTGATCCCTGGGCTGCCCCTTAGCTCCACAGCCACACTGTGACCCCAGTAAATCCTGATCCTTAGATGGGACTTGAAAAATTTTCCCTGTGCATTCATATGCACGCATGGTCAAGAGCAGTTCTAGACTCGAGTGGGAGAAGTTTACAAGAAATTGGGGTTTAAGTTTACCACTCTTCCTTTTAAAGTATAATTAGGCGGGCTTGCCCAGAGGATTGCTGTGACAGAAGGTTTTATCCAGATGATAAAGAGCACATTTAAACTGGAAAGTGAGATCATAGTACAGACACTGGAGCTAGCTCAGACCACTCTAGTTCCTAAAACAATGCAATCGTACCTTTGTGATGCAATGTCCCAAGCAAAGAAGCACTGCTGAAAGGTGCCAAGCTGAAAATACAGGTATACCTATTTCAGGACCATTTTGGAACTTGGAAGATCACTACACTGATCCACAGGGACTTTGCTGCTTCAGCTCAATCCATCTCGTGCACTTCTGCACGACCCTCACTTGCATAGTGCAGGCATGCTGAGAAAACGATAGTATGTAGGACACTGAAAAAATTAGAGCTAAACCTCTTAAATGAAGTAGAAGAGAAAGTCGGCACATGACTTCCAGAGAACTGAGCTGACTGCCAGGTGTAGATTTCAAGGCTAACACAATCCCAGCTGGTTAGTCCGAGATCATTTCTTAAGAAAAGCATCCGCCTTTTGGAAGGGAGTTGGTGGCCGCAGAAAGAGACAGACAGTGACTGGAAGTCAGAAGGTCAATGGTCTGGCTGAGATTGGCTGTCAAACAAAGTCAAGCTCCAGGCTGTTTGTTGAATTAATTTTAACTTGTTCTAAAGGTCCTCCTTTCTCATTTAATAATCTTGGTTTTCAAGTAGCTTTTGGTGAATCCTTCAGAGAGAAAGCTCATATCCACTGGTAATGCAATCCATTTGCAAGTTTCATTAAAGATTTACTTATTCTCCCTTGTGCTGAGCACAGTTACCAATTCTGATTAAAAAGTCCTTTAATTTTTAGGAACATGGCACAATAGAGTCTCAATAGGCTATGTGCATAAAAGGACAGCATTACAGCTTCTAACCTTCCAGCAGAAACTTCTAGGCAAGTCCTAACCTCAGATTATGCAATGCGTGAGACCAGCCTGTCTTAGAAAGATTGCCACACTGGAATATTTGAAGCAGCTTTAGGTCGATGCAAGAAACAGTAGGGTTACAGCCACAGAGCACTCTGACTTGCTTAGTTAAAGGCTGCTTCTGGTATTTATTTTGAGTTTGTTTTGAAACAGCTCAGTATCCTTAGATGAAACTGAATTTTGTTTTGAAGGGGTTGGATTCAAAGTTTGCTCGTGCAAATCCATTTAAAGCGTTTATTATAACATGCTTTTGAGAAGGAGGCATCTTAGCAGTTGGCCTTTTCCAGGGTTTCAGAGTCTAAGTGTAGGCTATCAGGAACCCAGTGAGGGCATCTCCAAGCCAGCAGACATCTGAGAAATCAGGTCTCCGACATTCTGGCCATGTGCTGTAACTACTGAACTATGGTATAAGAAAGTACAAATTGCCCTTCAGGAATACTTAAAATAAGAAGTGGCTCAATCTTGTCAGTATATTTTAGATCCTGCACTGAGCCTTTATCCCAGATAAAGCACATAGGAAGGTGAATTTACAATTTGAGAAGGCCAGCTGTTCATCCTTCCCAGCTGATCCACAGTTAAGGTAGAGAAACAAATGAAGTAACTCCTTCCAAGTCCCCAGTTCTATGATAAAGGAAAGTTAATTGACCCACCACATTCACATTTCCAATATGAGATATCCTTTGTGGATCTTGCTTCCCAGTGCCCTGCATTCAGACTCAGAAAGTTTGAAACACCCATTCATCGTTCTATACAGCGCAGACAAACAGGTACTACCAGCAGTATCAGCCAAGCATTTGATAAAATTTCAGAATGTATCATTATTTCCAGAGTATGCAGCCTCAGCAAACAGAACCAATGGGCAAAAAAGAAGATATTATTCTGTTAGACTGACTCAACTGTGTTAGTTAAAGATGGTTGAAAAAACTCCACTAAAATACAGCGAGAAATACTTTGTTAGCTTCTTCCTAGTCCACCCTAAAAAGAAGAGTTGCATAGGGTTGCCCTCAGAAAGCTACAGTGGGATAACAATATCTATCTTATTACTGTAAAAATTTCTGTTGGGTTTGGGGTTTGTTTGCTTGGCTTTGCATAGAAGACAATCACTTAATACTACAAGGATTCAGAGTTTTGCTAAGGAAGACAAAACCTAAGTGCGGTGCATGAGGACATTACAGGTCAGGCCCATAATCTCTGTTACTCCACTTCCATTGTAAACCAAAATGTGAGGCAGTGCAGGAATGGGATTTCTCTCTACTATACATCTGAGCTTAAAAAAAAAAAAAAAAAGTTAAATTCCTCACAAATTCTTCTGTTTAGTGGGGCTGGAGCATCTTTCTTATAAGGAAAGGAAGGAAGTTGGGTCTGTTTAGTCTGGAGAAGAGAAGGCTGAGGGGGGATCCCATCAATGCTTATAAATACTTAAAGGGAGGGTGCTATGAGGATGGGACCAATCTTTTTTCAGTGATGCCCAGTGATAGGACAAGAGGTAGCAGGCACAAACTTGAACATAGGAAGTTCCATCTAAGCATGAGCAGGAACTTCTTTACTTTGAGGGTGGCAGAGCACTGGAAGAGGCTGCCCAGAGAGGTGGTGGAGTATCCGACCCTAGAGACATTCAAAACCCACCTGGAGCCATCCTGTGCAACCTGCTCTAGGTGAACCTGCTCTGGCAGGGGGGTTGGACTAGATGATCTCCAGAGGTTCCTTCCAAACCCTGTGATTCTGTGATTCTATGATTCTGTGTGTATGTATGTATATGCATCCATATGTATGTATGAAGAGTCTCTGGGGAAATAAATATAAATAAGTAAACATTTACTTATTTATTACCTATTTGTTTATTTCCCCAGACATTCATTCTTTCAGGCTAAGCTACACAGGTAGTTCTGGAAGTCCTAGGATCAATGCTGTCCCACATCAAGTAAAACACATTAAATTCCTGAGTCTCTACATGTATGAAAATGTACACACAGTTGCACAAACCCCTCTCAACCATGTATCAAGCATTTATTTTTGAAAACCCTGTTTATAAAATTAAAATACTACAGTTCAGCAATTTAGAAAAAGGCATGGAGGGTTGTAGGGGGGAGGGAACCCCTTGGTACTGCTGTGCAACTACTAATAAGACAAAGGATTAGCAACAAAGTCAGGCATTTCATTGCTTATTCCCTTTACACAGGCACTCGTTACTTAGAGGAAATTAAAAGAAAATCTTACACACTGCAGAGTTCATTCAATATACCTGCGAACATCTAACATCAGACACACTGCTCCTATCCATGGTGGTAAAATAAATCTCTTTCAAAAGTCAAGAGCAGGCTGGTGACAGGGATTTGATGTTCCCTGGTTCTGTGAAAGGATTTTGAGAGATTAAATACATTTGTAGGTTTTGAAATTGGGTGGGATCTACAGATGGGAGCTTTCACGTGACAGTGTATCTAGGCAGAGATAACACTGACACCCATTGTTCAGAAAATGGAGAAGAGTTGAGATAAATTTCCTTAAAATATGCCTTTAAAAATATTTCCAAAAGCACAGCATTCCTATAAACCCTCTATTGCTTTGTTCATTTTCATCTGCTCTCTGCTTATTACACTAATTTGCAGGGTCTAGCCATTGCTATCTTCTCTCAGTCCATAGTACAGAGGATTACCTGGCTTCTGTTTTTTCTTCTGTAGTTTTGCAATATAATCAAAGCAGAGATGTTTTGTTTCATCAG
This sequence comes from Chionis minor, assembly GCA_013398295.1. NCBI lineage: Eukaryota > Metazoa > Chordata > Aves > Charadriiformes > Chionidae > Chionis > Chionis minor. The sequence continues at coordinate 54,416 of VZSF01004942.1, forward strand.
CATCAATGATTTAGGTTGCACTAAGTGTCCCTGCTCCCAAACCTCCTGAATCCAGGTAGATCAAAAGACAGAATAGGAAGAGGAGAGGGAGAAAGTAAGAGTAAGTAATTTTGTTCAAATTAGGAAAAATTTCAAAAAAAAAAGTATTAAAAAGTGTCAGACATGATATATCTTTTACTTTGCAGCTACTACATTATCTGGCAGAGTTATTTTCTGAGCAAGACTGTTTTGAGATTTCTGGAGTGTTTTACAATGGATAGTGTGGAAAAAACAATTTATTTTTTTTAAAAAAACCTATTCCAGTTTGCATGTAGGAAATATCATTAGTATATGGTAACTTAAAAACAGAGTGAGAGTTCTTCTTTCAATAAAAAGGCAATAACATATCCCCCCCATTAAAACATCAAGTATAATTCTTTTCAATCAGTTCAAAACCAGAAACACTGAAGTAATTTTATTTTTGTAGTCATAAAACTGATATCAGAGACAAAATTCCATCCCAAAAAAATGAAATCCTATAGAGCATTTAATTTCCTAGAGAAAAGATTTTCATCTAGTACATTTCCATTTGTGCTCTACAGTATCACCTCCAGTGCTTAGTAGATAGTTAAACCTCAACTACATGCCCATCAATGGTATAAAGAATCAGCTAGAATAGTTTGAGGACAAGAATGTCAATGTACTATGCTTTCATCTCTCCCCAGGGCTGCTAGCTGTTCACAGATTTCTTCAGCAACAGTCTCAACCCCATAGTAACAAAATTAAAAACTAGTTTCTAAGTCCCAAAGTCCAGTTCCTTTTTTTTTTTTTTTTTTTTTTTTTTTGTCACAGGCNTTTTGCAGCAGGCTAATCTTTACTGTACAATTAATAAAAAACCAAAGGGGGTGGGGTGGGGGGAAGGAGGGCTTTTGGGGTTTTTTTTTTTGAGAAAACATTAACAATTCCTAAATACAAAGTTTCCAAGCAGTCAGCCTAAGGTCTGTTATAAGGAATATTTTTGTTGTTGTTTGGTTAAGTTCTAATGCAGAAGACTTGAAAATATGGAATTCATTAGCCAGAGACAACCCTTCCTGGTTTTCAGTTTAGCAGCGAGGCAGACTATCAAAAATTATTCTTGCCCTTTCATTTGAGTGGTCCTCTTTCTGGTAGCAAGTTAAAAAACAACGAGGGTACATAAACCTGTTAAGCCAAGGTCTGTGCTGGCAGATCTAGAAAGGAGAGAATTGTGCTTAAAATGCACACAATGTATGGAAGAAACTAGACATCTCAGCTACTCCTCTTTGACTGAATATAGCTGGTAACCCAACATCCCCCCATCTGACCTGAAAGCCTTTTCACCCTACCCAGTTGCAGCAGTTACTACTGTAGCGCAACTCTTGGTGATCCATGCTGGAATACCAAAAATTCAGAGCTCAAGCTCATCTTCTGAAGGAAGACTTCAAGGGCATGGCAGTGATTAAGCAGTGAAAAGGGTAAAAACAAGCATATGATGTCCTAACTCCAGCAGACTTAAATTACATACAAAAGTCTAAGTTAAAAAAATATTGCAACTGTAAAATCATGAGTACACAAATAGGAAGTGTCCATGCTAAACATTTACTTTTGTTGCGCATGCCGCTTATGACCCATTCTGTAATTCCATGGTCACATATGATTTTCCTGTCATAGGGATACATAAAAAAATCCTGTTCAGTCCCCAACCATAAATCTGCTATTTTGTAATTTTCAGGTACTTCATTTGATAACCTAGATAATGCTTCTTTATCATGCTGCTTACTTACAAATATATTTATATTACCAGGCTGGTGGTACATTAGCGATAGCAGTTTAGCACACCTACGTAAAGAAAGCAGACTTATGTATAGTGCTCTTTGGAGCAGCCATATGTGAGTCAATGTGTTTGATTTTAAATGCATGAAATATTGACATGCTTTGCTCTTCCAGCACCTGCTGCTGACTGAGCTACGTACAGCAGGGCCATAGGAGTTATCCTCTCAACAGTAAGTAATGTATGATGACAACTCGGTAGTCACCAGCCAAAGAAGGGAGCGAGGTGAGCAAGGGGACTAAGAAGGACAATCACTTCAGCCAGAAAAAAATAAGCAGAGCAAGAAAAAGGAAAGAAATACATTCAGAACTCCTGTTTTGGGCCCTACCCTCAAAAGCTTTGTGACAGTACTGCAATTCTCTTTTTGTGAGCTCTGAGTTAACTTGCAGAATTCATAGATGAGACTAGAGCAGGGAGGGAACAGACAGACGACGCTGTGCTCACCCATTCTCGATAGCACAGACCACAGAACTTGCCTGAACAAATTCCTGCCTGAATTCCTTGTAGTATACTTTGTGATAAGGAGTTTAGGAACCTATGTTATTCCTGTTTTTTCTAGCTGACATTGGTTCTACTCCTTTAATTTATATACCGGTTATTGATTCATTAAAGGAACAGCTGATTAAGAATTAAAAGAATACAAAGGCTGAGGATTGAAAATCTACAAATAAGCAAAATAGTTTATACAGACACAGCATCTATTTTCAGATATTCTTCCCCCTTTCAGGGTATGGTAGATGCCTCTTCTCAATTCCTTGTCTACCAACAAAGACATTTATTCTTTTTAAAAAATCATATATATTTACTGCGAATTATAAGTAACATATCCTCCACAAGGTTTTGAAAGTAACATTTGCTTTTCGTTCCCATGGCTCGCACTTGATTGTACTGGCAGGAAGTCAAGACTCACAAAGCAGCCTCCTGTCTAATCAAAATTAATATACAGTAATAATTGGAAGGGCACTGGAACAAAACACTGAATGGTGCCAATAAGAAGCAAATACCACACTGAGCGCAATGTGTATGTTTTAGAAAGGGCTGGGGAAAGCAGCTTTATTCTCCGTGTCAGAGAAACAGGCTTCTTTTCTGAACAGGAGCAAGAAAAACGACTGTAACGCCTGTCCTTCCCTCCCAGACTGCTGACTCATAGGAGAGGGTGTCAGTGAGGCAGGCAGCAAACACATATGGAGAGCCTGGGGCAGTGAGAAAATGCAAAACTCCATGTATAAAGTATGCCAGAGTGACAGGTCCAGATACCGAGCAGCTCCATCACCATGGAAGAAGGGCAAGGTCCAACTGAGGAGGTTGTCCATGTCTCAGGGTGGGCTGCCTGGTGACAGGAGAGGTATAACTTAAGCCAGTAACAGCACCAGGGTGCACCAGCCTTGATTTTGAGGGACTTTTACCTACAGCTAAATAAGGGATTAGCAACCTCCACTCAAAAAAGGAAAAGAATCTTGCTGAAAAGATGGGAAAATGCTTCCAAGTTTCCATCAGGCTACATCTCACTGACTGAACTCTGTTAAGAAAGCTTTTGAAAGTATCCTGATGCTTCTCCCTTTTCAAGGTTGTGCTTCCTGTTCAGATGATAAAAGTGTAACACAATTTTGCTAAAAGTGAGAGAGATAATGCAGCAGTAACTGCACAGATGGGACCGGGGCATCCCTCCATGAAAAATACAAACATACAAACAAACTCAAGAGGGAGACTATTAATAAACACAGCATAATCCACAAAGGTGCCAAAGTAGTTTTCTTCCAGACAAGTTAAATACGCTATTAGGTTCTGGGTGGACACTTAGCAGATATTTCAAAAGTTAGCTGTTTGAACAGACCAGTCAGCTCTATGGCCTGTATCAAATAACTCACCACAGCAAACCTTGCAAAGTGACTAATGAGAGATTTGCACTGAGCACAAGCCTGCCATGCACAGCTGTGGATTTGGGAGTAGGACAGATGAAGGAATGGAATTTGATGACAGAGAAATAAATAAAGCAATGTCCAGGAAGTACAGTTGTCCACTTCCTTACGTGCATTAAAGTATTGTTAGAGGTGTCTCCAGAGGAGAAAAAAAATAAAAAAATCAAGCAACCTGTACAGCAAAAGCCACTGTGATTAGATTTCACTGGATTGCTGGAAGACAACACTGGATACTTTTATTCCAAAATTCTTGCAAATCATTATTAAATGGTTTATTCATTAAAAACACGTTACTTATTTCAAATGCACAAAACCAAAAGGAGACTTTTACTGGGACCTTGCAGCCCCCATTAGGAAAAGATTAGTGCATCCCTTACTCAGCCACATCATACATCTGTACTGGAACTCAAGAGCAATGAATCTAACAACACAGGACGTTAATATAGCAGTTCAAGGAAGAGCCGTATTTGTTCTTCTTGCCAACGTAACACTGAGGCTTTTAGTGTGTCTTTAAGGAAACAAAGCTTAGGTAATCATGTGACATATGTACATATGTGCGCTGCCTCTTCCCTCCCTTCGTCACCAATTTTTGAATCCCTGACCCTTTATTTTTAATAAAGGGGCAATTGTCTCTGCGATACTGAGTTTTTCACACTTTTTGAAAACAAGCAAGCAGATAAATAAGAAGCATTATTACTGCCCTTGCCCAAGGAAAGACTGAAGAGTGAGCTCAACTTATTTGCCACTAGTTGACTCACACAAGAGAGATTACGAGTTGCCTAGCCGCAGGAAAGCTACAAGTTCACTTTCCGTTAGTCTACAGAGACTCCAACCACAACCCAAAAAAGAAATCCATAAGAAATTTGACTTTGTTAGTACCATTTCCTAGAGAACAGTTTATTTCCAGGTAGCACAGCCCTTGAAGGAACAAGATCCTCATAACTGCGAAGAAGCTTGTCAACACACCCACATTTCCACCCACCCACCAAAATCCCTCAGCTCTCAGACAGAGAAAATTCAAAATTCAGGCTTCTGAGTTTTCAACCAATATCTACATACTGATCATCTTCAGAAAATAAAACCAAACCAAAACCAACACACAAACTGTCCCCTTGTCAAATCGACAGCCACATGATACTCCCAAATACCAAAAAACATCCAAAACCTCCTTTTACCTGAGTGAAAGCAGGAACGCATCTGTAGCAGCCAGTAAAGTCAAAGAAGTAAGCTGGTCTTTCTCAATATTATCCACAACAAAATTAACAACTTCTTTCAGTTATAATCAACCTCCTTCAATTAAAGCTGCTGCATTTGTTTCCAAGGAAACTTCACTATATGGATGGTACAAAGACTGAAAACAAACCTTTTTGACCTCATGTCAGACAAAAACACTAAAATCCAAAATGAAAAGGATATTGTTTTTTAAATTTAATTTTAATTTAAAGTATATTCCTAGACCAATTCCACGTAGTTTGTCAAACTTTGCAGAAACGTTTTCCATTGATTAATTTTGTTCTCCAAACCAAGATTTTGGGGTCCTTTAAAATAATGGGTTTTACATTATAGAATCTGGCCGTAATTTAACCTATAGAAGGGCTAGTTTAATAATATTATTATATTAATTAGTTTGTAACCTTTAGCTAATTGCTTTCAGTTCCCTATTAATTCAAGCTCTGATTATCTAGCAGATGTTCCACTGCAACAGAAATTATTATTAGGTCTTATGTGTTCAAATGTTAAATGCAAACTCCAAGTCAGGCTGCATCTATTTCCAAACCTCACTTCAATAAAAGTTGCATTTTTATTCTCCATTCCACTTGCTCTCTCAGAACATTCAAGTCAACTTAGTAATGGCAAAACTCTCCAAGATACTGCAGCTAATGTGGTTAATAAGATCACAGCTGGTATTTAGAGTACATGATGATGAGCCGAGTGTCAGAAAAAGCATGCAAAGTGACTGAAAGATAAAAAAGGTGTCTCCTTGCCTTAGCACTGGTTTTGCATGAGTTAATCAGGATCAAAGATCAAACGTGGCAGAGGAGGACTGGAAATTACAGGCAAGACTCCATCTCACAGTCATCTCTGATAATATTTCAGTTGCATTATTATGGGATCTAGTCAGACTGAAAAAAAAATAAGCTTTATGCAATAGCTGTAGCTCCTCTTTAAATTATCTTAATTTAATAATAAATAAATCAGTGAGGGGTGGTAGAATATGTAGGGCAAGGACTAATTACAGCAGCAACAAATAGGTTTAGGCACTGCAACTGCAAGACAAAACATACATACTCACTTCTCAATTACCATTCTAATTAAAACAATATAAGTGAATACAACTGGACGATGCACTAATTAAATCACTTGCATGCTACGTTGACCTCAAGCACATACACTGGCATTGTTCATGAATAATTGGGATTTAATAATATATTGAAGGATTATTAAGACTTTTAGATGAGCCTCATTACCCTTAATGAGAGCACTGTGTAAGGGACAGCAGGATTGCTATGAAAATACATACGGCTCTATCTGCATGTCACACAGCCAGCGCTAGCATAGCTGCCTTTCCCTTTTCTGGCATAACCTGCTGCAAAAGCCAAGGTATCTCCCTCCTTAGAGCACCTATCCACTCCCAAGGCTGTATATTCCTAAAACAGGGCAAATTTTTAAACAGCCTCAAATTAATTATGCTCGAGAGGTCAGCAAACACAACTGAGCCGTACCTGGCTTTGGTATGATGATGTAGGCTGCATCGGCTGCAAGATGCTACACATTCACAGAGAAGACCCAGGCACAGGCTGTGACAGTGAGCTGCGTGAACGTACAGGCAGGAAAAAGGGACTATATTTCGAGAGTATGATATACTGGATAGAGTCTTTATATGGTCATAGCAGAAAAAAAAAACTTTGGTCAATTTTCAAATTATCTTCACCATTCTTCTACTTCAAATCTCTTTCATAATCATTTGAGAGTTGTACCTACGGCTGTCGAATAGTCTGCCTGCCAACATCCACTCTGTCTAAATGAGCATTTTTCCATAGGAAATCGTCAGTTCTGCAAATATGCACACCCCCAAAGAAAATATGCCTTCATACAAGAAACATTTTAAAGTAAAGAAATTGAGTCCTCTATCACAATACATATAATTTTGTTCCCAGTTTTGCAGGCCAGAGAAGCACTGTTAGTATTTAAGTGTTTTCAGTTAAAAGTGAAACTTTATTCATTGTTAAAACAAGGATGCAAAAAAAAATTTAATAATTTCAGGTTAGCTCATGACTTCCTAGGGGGAAAAGTGATATTTTTTCACCCATTTAATAATTTAACACCTCTTTCTGCTTTGAATTTTTCAGAAATACTCAATTTTCCTTTCAGACTGTTTCCATTAGTACTCAAAAGTTCCCCGAGCTCAACATAAGTCAAATTGAATGTCACAAGCCAGTATAAAAAGATGCCTACTAGAACCAAAAGAAAATTTCAGGACACAGTCCAGAGCTCAAAGATTAATTTTAAATAGGTATTTTATGGAGAAGTTGGCTTGTTCATTTGTTTTTAGGAAATGCTTTTCTATATGAGATCAAATAAAAAGTCTGAATGACATATCAGCAATACCTACAGCTCCAGTAAAGGCAGCCTTTTGGAATCAATATTTTCTGTCTTCCAAATCCTGTATCCTGGCAGGTTTATAAACTGCTGCATCTGCTGGAATTGTTAACATTTTCACAAGGGCCTTCAAATATGAGCTCAACAGCTGTAAGTGCATTGGAAACTTTGGTGAGCAAACAGAACTAGAGGAAGCTCTGAAGAAGTTTCATGATGCGCAGTTCTTCAGTGTGGCCTTTCCTTTCCCTAGTAGACCTTGTCTACATTTTTCAGGATTTCAGAATTACAGAATCGTAGAACAGTTTGAGTTGGAAGGGACCTTTAAAGATCATTTAGTCCACCCCCCCCCCCCCCCCAAAAAACAGG
>VZSF01004942.1:62159-113710 GCA_013398295.1 Chionis minor
TGTTTGACTTACAGGTCTTTCGGGGCACGTGTATTGCACTTGTACAGAAGAATGGTTAGTTCCTGCCTGCATGGGATTAACTGCTCATTCACGGTACTATTGTTCTGTGCATGTATGACAGTTTTGGTACTCATAGAATCATAGAATAGTTTGGGTTGGAAGGGACCTTTAAAAGTCATCTATTCTAACCCCCCCGCAATAAGCAGGGACATCTTCAACTAGATCAGGTTGCTCAGAGCCCTGTCCAACCTGACCTTGAATGTATCCAGGGTTGGGGCACCTACGACCTCTCTAGACAACCTGTGCCAGTGTTTCACCATCCTCATTGTAAAAAATTTCTTCCTTACATCTAGTGTAAGTCTTCCCTTGTTTAATTTAAAGCCGTTATCCCTTGTCCTATAGCAACAGGTCCTGCTAAAAAGTTTGTCCCCATCTTTCTTACAAGCCCCCTTTCAGTACCAAAAGGGCCACAATAAGGTCTCCTCAGAGCCGTCTCTTCTCCAGGTGTTAACAATCCCAGCTCTCTCAGCCTGTCCTCTGATCATTTTTGTGGCCCTCCTCTGGACCTGCTCCAACAGGACCATATCTTTCCTGTGCCGAAGGCCCCAGAGCTGGACACAGTACTCCACATGGGGTCTCACCAGAGCAGAGCAGAGGGGTAGAATCACCTTCCTTGACCTGCTGGCCGCACTTCTTTTGATGCAGCCCAGGATATGGTTGGCCTTCTGGGCTGTGAGCACACATTGTCAGCTTGTGTCCAGCTTTCCATCCACCAGTACCATCAAGTCCCTTCTTGGCAGTGCTCCTTTCAATTCCTTTTTTCCCCCAGCCTGTATTGACAATGGGGGTTGCCCCGACCCAGGTGCAGGACCTTGTCCTTAGCCTTATTGAACCTCATGAAGTTCACACAGACCCACTTCTGAAGCTTGTCCAGGTCCCTCTGGATGGCGTCCCAGTCCCTCTGGATATCATCATGTCCCTCAGGTATATCAACCGCACCACTCAGCTTGGTGTCATCTGCAAACTTGCTGATGGTGCAAGAAGGTGAGGAGGAGGTGAGGAAGGCTGCAAAGAGCCACACTTCATCTCACATGCTGTCCTCCTAAGGTTGTGTCCAGCTGGCTCCACGGGCCAGGTGTTAAGATGAACCTGTTCAATATATACAGCTGACAGTTTGGGTAAATGCTGCAACAAACCTCTCTCTCCAGACATTTTCAGAAATGTAAGTTCAGGTCATTACTTTGCCTCATTAATTTTCCTCCCGGTTGTGACTATGCAAGAACTCTCTCTTCCAAGTTTCTAATTTTATATATGCAGGAAAGCATTTACAACTGAGACCATCTCAGGATGATAGATAGAACAGTTCATCCAGATCAAATATGAACAGATACTAAATCCAACGGTGTTTCTATTTGATGCTAAAAAAGGAGAAAAGAAAATATCATCTAGGAATAGGCCTCTATTTTGAAAAAATACTTGTATAGTGACATACATGCATAACATTCATTGCACTGCATGACTCTTAGAATACAAGCAGTTTCTCCCCATCCCTAGAAATTTGAAACCTAAAGTAGGCAACATAAATTTACATTCAAAACAAACAGAATAAGAAGATGAAGACATAATCTCTGGTAAGAGCAGGATGCTGTTTTATCATTTAAATCATGAGTCTTTATGGAGGCTTAACAAACGCTCAAAAGCTTTCTGGAAAACGGGACTCAAGATTGATTCCAGACTCTAGTTCTTTGAGGAAAAAAAACCCAAAATACCTTAGATATGCCAGCAGCATCTTCATCCTTCCCTCCCAGATTCAAAACACAACACGCTCACAAATTCTCCTGGGGAACTGCAATTCATTTAATGGTGCAGCAGACTGGGAGAAAATCACAAGCTGAATTATTCTCAGAACTTGAGCAATAAAAGGAAGCCTTCCCATGGAAAGACAGATGGATATTGGGGGGTTCTCATCATCAAGAAAGAATTCAAGATGAAATTCAGGAAGGGTAACTGCAATCCAACTCTACAGAGAGTAATCAGCCTAAATTTTCAAGGCAAATAATGGTTAAAATGCCTAACAGGGAATAAATTAAATATGCTTGATGTAAAGAACAAAGTTATCAGAAAAACTTGGAATATTTGTCAAGGTAGTATGTCAAGGTGGGCATCCAAAAAAAAAAAAAGAGAAATAGCCTAAATTTACTTCCTCTTGGGAAAATTTAGAAGACAAAATGCTAGTAATAGCAAAGGTCCTCAACTGGCTAACAGGACAAACTGATTTGTACACTTTGTAAGCTTAATCTGTCCTAGTATTATGGAAATGTCCTTTTATTTCTTTCCCTGTGAAAGGGGAAATAAAATGATATAAAATAAAATTAGCCAAAGAAAGTCCAATTACTTTCGGATGCTGTGTTCAACAATGTTACAAAAAAATCCACAGACAAAAAAGAAAACAAATCCTTTCAACTCCTTTGATCCCTTCCTGTACCTACTCTACTCTTCATCTGTATTTATTTGACAATTTGTTCCCATGGGGTTGATCATCTCCCTCATGGTCTGAAAGGGCAATTCAAATGACATTTTTCACATTGTGAAAGAATAGTAATCTCAGTTTTATATTTGCACTTAGTCTCCTTCATCTTTATTTAATGCATTTAGTAAGTTCAAGAAAGTCAGATATATTGTGACAATTTTTTTGATTTATTATTACATCTCTATTTATGAAAGAACTTCATTATTCAGGAAATTAAAGCCAACCCCAATTAAAGCAAACTATAGCTAGCCACAGCAGCTACAATTAGGGGGCAAATGACAATCACAGTCCTGAATGACAAGGGTCTGTAATCCAGAGCTGAGTGAAACATTCAGCAAGAACCACAGATTTCTGCTTCTTGATGTCTACTGGGTCATTAAAATAAGGAGAAATTTGGCAGCTACATGTGATGAACTGTAGCAATTCACACAGCAAGGAAGTGTACCAATTCCATCTCTACTCATTCCTTCCCTACTCATCTGTCAAACTGCCCTGTGTACAGCTGGTACCTCCAAAGACAGGCTCATTGAAAACATCTCCTTTCTTCCCAGACACCTCGTTGGTCCCTTTCAGAATCTTTACAAGGAATTGGGTTTTCTCCACTCCAAAGTGAAGGAAATCAGTAAAAGCCGTGCTTATCAACGCAGCCAAAGTACTGAACAAATGGATGGGGACCTGAAAAGTCAAAGTTATGAAAAACAGAAACTCTTCCTCTCCTGCTGCAGCTATAACCTCAAGTTATGTCATGCTGCTTATATTTTAAGTACTACAATCCCAGCATTGCTGATCTCTTGAGAAATTGTCCTCTCCAGAGCCGTTCTCTCCGGTTGCCTTATCAGATAGCCAAAAAGCTGCATGACTTGATCCACGAAGCTCAGTTTGAGCTTCTTTACTGCTCTCACCAGAGGTCCCAAATTATATTTTAAAATAATAATTCTCAAAAATTAATCTGAACTTACGGTCTTATTTGAGGTAAAGCAGAACTAGTTTTCTTTTCAGTAATTTTACTTTGCAGCTAAGCTTCTTTTAACTAACTGACCTCTCTGAAATTAACAGTATATTGTGCAGAAACTGTTTGCTCTCAGAGAGATAAGACCCGATTATTTATAATTATGCCAAGGAATGGGATGCAGAGAGGCTCTTGCTTATACTTAATGCTAGAACAACCAAGGGCAGCCAACTTTGGTGTGTGCTCCCTTGGAGGGTCGGAAGCGGAAAAGCACAGAGGGGTCGCACCTGCAGGCAGGAGCGGACAGGACAGGTGGCCCCAAACTGACCACCAGGGTATTCCACCCCATCTGCCTCATGCTCAGTATAAAAGCTGAGGGATCAAAGGGTCAGCTCTTTCTTCTTCAATAGCTGGCATCTGAGGAGAACTTTGTCCATCTGCCTTTGATCCCAATCCGGAATCTAGTTCCCGTCTATTGCTGAGTCCAGTCTGGGACTTCCCCAGTGCCTGCTGGTGATGTGATCATCATCCTGGGCGCTTGATACTGGTTTTGTATATATATTTCATTATTTCCTTTTTATTATTTTATTATTAAAGTAGTTATTTATTATTATTATTATTATTGAAAGAAAGTCCTAAGTCTCTCTCTCTGCCTCCTCAGAGAGAGAGGTGGGGGAGAACATCTGTCATTCAATTCAGTGGCCAGTCTGGCCTAAAACACAACAACCTGCTATGGCAGTCGTTAATAAAGCAGTTCATCGTAACTACTCTTTACCCTTATGCAATTAGCACAAGGTAGATTCTCAAAAAGCACATAAACCACAGTATTCAGCAACGTGCGCAGATTACCCCTCTCAATTCTGACTATCCAGTGAAGCTGTCTAGGGCTAACTTCAGAGGAAGGGAGGGTAAAGAGTTCCAGCAGAAATCAGTTATGGGTGGTTGAAACTTTAAAATGAAATCATGCCTAAAATTAGGGAGCTATCAATGGCCACTGCTTAAAGAACTAGTCTGAAATAGTGAGCATCATTATAGAAAACTGTAACAGATAAGAAACAGATCTTTAAACATCTGGTGATAGTTGGTGAATCAGTACTCATCTTTTCTAGTACTAATTGATATGGTCCAACTTTAAAAGAAGTGAACAGTTATCCATATTCTCATCAACTTTCCTCCAAAAAAGCCTAATGTCACCAACTCAAAATGACATAAAGTGACCTCTCCATAGATCTGGTCTGCTCCTTCAGACAAGAGCTCACTCAAAGTCTAACACAGCAACAGCTTTTTTGGTATTTGAGAGCATCAAACTTCTTTCTCTTGCCTTTGATATTCACTTTTGTACCTTCTCATTTTAATGCTTAGTCTCAACACTTGATGAAAACAGAAGGACTGTTTTAAGATTCAGATTTTCCAGTTCAATGATGCAGATCAAACAACTTCCAACAATGTTGTTTGGACAGTATCCAAACATTTGGTTACCAAACTGAGAAAGTTGGGGGGTTGACTTGGCTGACTGACCCATTGCAAATTTCTAGCAAGAACAGAGTGATCCTTTTTCTTTGCTTAAATAATCGGTGATTTTTTATTTAGGATATAGTAGTTATTAAGTTAGTAACACATAATCCGTGTCCTATTCATATAATTCATAATGGCTTACATTCTTTGCTGAAAATACTCCTGTAATCAATGGGTCTATACAAATTTATGTTGGCAGAAGCTAGCCCAATATTGTAGGTAGGTATTAGTCAGAATCACAGATTCAAGTGCCTTGTACCTTTGGGGAGGGCAAAAATCAATGCAACATTTACATCTATTAATTTATTAATTAATCTCTAGAATTTATACAGATTGGGGTGTGAAGTTCTCTCTAATCAGTGCAGAATAACATTACTTTTTCCCCCAGCATATTGCCATTGTTGTTTCAAAAACAAAAATGTTTTTCTTCTGTTAAATTTTATTTAATTTTTAAAGACTTATTCAATTTTAAGGAGTTTTATAGCCTGAAGACAGAAAAGGAACAGAAAACAGAAACGTGTACAGCATTATTGAGTTCTTATCTTTGAATGCTCCTGCTTTGTTTACAATTTTTAATTTATTTTGATCTCAGCCAAGATGGATGGGAATGTCACATGCTATCTATAACAAGTATTTTAAGCCTTCTAAATAACAGCTGCCTTCAAACAGGATTTCAAAGGATATTCACTAAACTCTGCTCAGTCGCAACAGGCTGATACCACAGGCTACTGAATTAACTACTGGTCTCTCCTGGCCAATGAGAGCTGCAGGTGCCAAAAACATCTCAAGACATGGACCAACAAAGAATCCTCATCATGTGAATAAAAGACCACAGCCTGTACTGAGGGAAAACTTCAGCTGGCATCACAGTTTTGCTCAAACTAGAAGTAAGTTGTTTGTTTGCGTACCTCAAAGCTATGGATGATCAATGACAGAGAAACATATTCCAGACAATTCTTTGAAAACTTACCCAATTGATTTTTTTTTTTCAATTTTAATTCTTAAAGTACAACAGGGTGCTATTTAGAATTTTTTTAAAAATTAAGAGAAGTCACAAAGAATTTTCCCTAGGTAAAAATGTAAGATTATCTCCATTCCCACAGGTACCTCTGCACTAAAGAAATCGCGACAAGACAGCAGGTACTGAAGCTTGAAACTGCAACTTTCCAAGCTAACTTATATGGTCCAAATTTCGTTCAGACACACATCACATCCCTACAAAAAAAAAAAATATGTATTTCTTTAAAGCTGCCATTGTCTGAAACATTTGAAAATTTTCACCAGCTACAACTTCTGTAGCAAATTTGCTAAAGATACATACCTACTCATCATATTTGCAGAATGCTAGTCGCATCATCTACAAAGATTTTCCTTATTCATGTTGTGTATCTGAAATGTAGCGAGGTTATCATTTTATGTGTAATAGCCCTAGGATGCCTTGCTTTTACAGGCTGTATAGGGAGATTATTGTAACAGTATGATATGTAGCATTTTGAGCTGTAGAATTCAAGATCACTAGTATATAAATTTTGCACAAAGATAAAAACAGCTACGATTTTTTTAGGTGCATTTTTGTGGCATAGGCTCAGTTGTAAACAGTATTTTCTTCATGAATGCAAAGGAAGCTCATCCTACCTTTCAAAAAACAGACAAATTATTAAAATAAATACTAAAATAAACAGTAATAGCACAGTAACCAAGAAATCCTTGTATGTGTGTCTCTCACTGGGACATCAGGACATAAACCAGCAGTTACCCATGTCCATCTTCCTCTGAAGGTGAAGAGACTTATTTTTGTCAATAAAACAGGTATTGATGATTGCTTATGCAGAAGGGACCATTTTAACATGGGTAGCAGATCTCTCTGTGAAAGGGCACTGATACTTCTCTGCTACCTGCAAGCAATAATTATTGAAACTTAACTTCTAAGATACTCTTATGGTAAAAACTGAGCAAGGAAGGAATACCATGCTCTGCTGGGTTTCCCTGTATTTCTCTTCACACAGATAATTTACACAAGTGCTTGGTAGCCAGTCTTTGCTACAAAGAAAACAAATAGTAAACATTTAATTATCTGCAGTTTCCTGAAGTTACCTAAAATCCCATTTGTGTTTGGTTCACACATCGTAGGAGAGCCATTACCTGCAGGATCAGTATATTTACATTTAATAAACAACAAAGAGAAGGAAGGCACCATTCCTGTTTTGGACAGTCCCAATTGAGCTGGTAAGAGGGGCTGCAATTTGAACCAAATCATAGGATCCTCTTTTCATCATCTTGCTTCTCAAAATAGAGCACCAGCTGCAGGGCTAGGATGTAGCAGAGAGAACAACATCGACTTTATATAGCACGATAAACAGTGCGAGTGAAGGGGGCAGGGAATGTAGAGAGGGTTTGGCTCCTTGGGCAAACACTGATCTCTCCCAGCATAATTTTCAGAAAATTCCACAGCAGCTGAGTAAGAGCTCTGAAACTCAAAGAAGTCCTTTCTTTTTCTTACTCCTCTCTTCTTTCTATAAAATGGAAGAATGGAAAGCCTTTTTTCTCCCCTCTCCAGGTGCCCTCACAATCTCCTGAAAGAGAACTCAGGTGCCCGTACATATTTTTTAATACCTTCCTACATTTCCTTAATCCCTGCAATCCTTGGCTGCAGCTTGGAAGTGCCTGTGGCTGCCTGAAGTGTTTTCCCTTGGGCTCCTGCACTTCCCCAAGCTGAGCAACACTGCTAGTTACATTAGTCATCCATCCATCTACAACCACGTGTAACACATAACCAACAGGAAAGCAGCAAGAAGGATAACTCCACTTCTTGATGTCCCAGGCCAGGCAGTGCTAAGAGGACAGACCATATTACCCAAGTCATGAGACAGGCAAACTGTATCCCACACACTGGACTACCTCACCAGTGTTAACAGCAAAAATGAACTTCAAAAAAGGCAATCCTAGGAAAAGAAGTCTAGAGAGGAACCAGATAGAAGCAGAAACAGCCAAAGGAGACTGGGGGTTTTGGGTTTTTTTGGGGGGAGTGGATTTTTTGTTTTGTTTTGTAAAAGCATACCTCTTACTTTTTTTTCAGACTTCTCACTGATGGTCATTTATCTCCCATTACCTGCCACGCAGCATCTTCAATTCATTCCCATTTTAGATTTCACCGATTACTTGCTCGTTCTCTACTCCTCTCCCCCATCTCCCTCACCCTTCAACTTCAACGCCTTATCTTCTTTTCCTGTGAAATGTATCCCTTCCTAATGAAATCTGTTGTCACTCAGAAGGTCTTAATTTTCTACCATTTAGCAACATGCCACAAGCTCTGCGGTGCATGGAGCGCTTGCAACTTTGTCCTTTTAGCTGGCCAAGGGCAACAACTATTCCTTAGGCCCTGCTCTCAAACACCATAAAAAACAAATGTCATCCACAGGGCTCACTTAACAAACCTTGTATTCAAATCAGCCTCTAACATGCAAGTGCTTGGTAGCCCGTCTTTGCTGTAGAATATCTCTGAGAAAACATCCCTATTTGCTTGCATCGTACTTGACTAATAGAGATGCTCTTGATGAAGAATGACATTTTGACCAATAGAACTGAAACTACTAGGGAGTTCAGTTATTTTTAAACATCTCTAAACAAATAGTTTAACTTGCCAGAAGCATTTACCTTCAACATTTTTAACACTGGAAAAAAGGAAACATTTTGAAATGAAACTTCCATGAAAAATAGAGGTTATGAAAAAATGGTTATACAACTTCAGAATAAGATGTTTCATTTCATTAATTAAAGGATTTCAACTCAATCCAAATTGGGTTGGGGGGGAGGGGGGGAGCGAGCAAAGTAGTGCAGCACCAGAAGAGAGAAAGCAAGCATTGTTACATCAAAAAGAAAGAAACCACACCCAGGAAAACGTTCCTTTAGATTAAACTTAATTTAAAAGAAAAAAAATCATCATATCAGCTCAATCAGCAAACTGGAGTGGCTGTTATTTATGTAGTGGATGTTACCAATACTTGACTGACTTATTGACATTTCAGTGTGGCTACCTGGCCTAACGTTCATGCATTTTTCCTTTGCTGACATCTCTGCAGAAAACCTTGGATAACAGATTAGAGAGAACTGGCTTTGCCCCCAAAACAATTTAGGTCTCCATAAAACAAATCTTTTACATCAGTTAGATGCTGTCCTGGATATCCTGCTTATCTATTATCCTCTAAATACCAAAGGCTTTGGGAAGGAGATGACGGAAGTTCACGGCTGGGGCTTATCTCTAAAAGTCAGTTTCAGATGCCAGTTCAAGGTCTTGACTTTAATCTTCAAAGCAATTAACAGATGAGCCTCTGCTACACTGGAGACCAAATTGCTATCTATAAATTTCCTAAACAGTTGTGCTTCTTTGGGACAATGCTGATCACAAAGCCCAGACCAAGCTGCATGAGAGCTGTGGCAAAGCATTTTCTGTCATAGGAATCTGGCTATGAAACAAGTCTCCATAGGACAATTCAGAGCTTCGCTCTCTTTTGAACTGCTTTAAGCCTCTTCCTAAAGAAAAAAAAAAAAAAAACCATGGTGGGGGTGGGGAAGAAAAAACCTCCCACATAAGCAGTGGCACAAGCACCAGCAGCCCTCCCCAGTCACACAAAAATATTTTCCCTGCCCTATCTCCAAATTAATTAGCAAAAAACCACACATAAAGTGTTTTTATTCAAAAGGGAGATGAACAGAGAATTTTTAAGGTATTCAGGAGAGTTTTTGCTAATGCTATTATTATAAAAAAGGGCATAGGCAGCAATCCCAGCTACTCAGAATTGTATGTTATGCACTAACATGATCAATTGTCTTTGTGTTAGCCTTGCAATCTGCAGTTTGGAAAACACTGCACTGATAACTAGATTTATGAAACAAACACACTGTAACTAAATTTCCTCTTCAAAACAGAGCCAGCCTACCTTGGTAGAAATAATACATACTACACTGTCACTCTATCTCCACCTCAAAAACATCTGCTGTACTATGCAAAACCCACATATGTAATTGAAATTATTAAACATGAAGAAATATGCCTTTAAAACTTCAGGATCTGTTCCTTTCAGTGCCCAGTTCGAGGATGGAATCACACAGGAGGAGAGTAAAGTCACTGCAAAAACCAGCTGAAACATGAACAGGTAGCAGATAACCATATGTGTGTGCATAGGTGAAAAACAAAAATTGAACCCCTGAACTCTCAAACAGGAGCCTGCTACTTGCTAGCTGCAACCAGTATGGGCTGCTTGGAAACTTGGTAACCCCTGAATTAAACAGAAGTGGCACATCTTGGATCCTCCACCTAATAAAGAGACATGAGATGGAGCCACCAATTAAGAGCTCGATCACCTGCTGTGCTTGTGCACATACACTATTTAGACTGGCAAAACTGGGGGCTGGGTTTCCAGAAAAAAGATCTAGCGCCAAGAGATGGGTCCCTGAAAGGAAGAAGTGGTCTCAGAAGGAAGAAGGGGACCCAGAAAGAACACGTTAAAGATCCTGGTCCATGGAGAGGTCTGGGGAAATAAGGGAAGATCCTGGAGATGAGGGAAACGTGGTGACCCATGGACCTTGGCTGGCGGTGCCAGAGATGAGTAACTGCAAGCGGCACCACAGCAGAAACCGACACAACTTTCTGCCCAGCCTTCCCAGGTAAGCAGCGACCTCCCTGCAGGGAAGTCAGACCTCGGGAATGAAACACCAGGGCTGTAACATCCACAGAGAATAAACACAGAATAAATGAAAAATTCCCACTGAAGATTTTGCAGAGGTGATATTCCCTGCTTTCCCAAGGATTCTGGATGAACCTTAGAGGAATAGCTACAGGATGAAGAAGGAAATGGGGAGGGAGAAGTGCTGCTGTTAATTTGGCATTCATTTGAAGGAGCTGAATGGGAGCCAGAAGTAGTACAGATGGCATCTCAATTCCCCCTTCTTTAGAAGAAAATGTATTTTTAATACAGTAACTTTTTGTTTCCATTAAGGCAGTTTTAGCTGCGAAATAAGGACAGTTAAAAGCAGTAGTTAAAACCTCAGCTTTTGGATGACAGTTCTGAAAGCAGTTTATTTCATGAAGTAGCGATACACACGTACAGTTTCTTCAAAGCCATAACAAAGCGCTGGGCAGCAAGGATGCAGGGGGTTGTTGTTGGCAAGCATCCTAGGGAGGAACACTAAGCAGCACAAAAACAGACCATGCTGTTGCCTTTGCACGGGACAGAGGGTCGTGTAGAATTTATACTAAATTATATATTCTGCTTTGTTCTTTGCAATGAACACTAGCTCTAAGACTCCCCTGCTACACAGCATTTCAGGCAGCTGCCTGGTTTTCAGACACCTGATTAAAAGTCTATCTGACAGCCATCAAGGCTGCAAATCTGGAATTTTGACTGCATTTCAAACACTGACTCATCTCATGTGATAAGCAGCACAAGAACCTGAAAGGGACACAGGTGGGAAAAAAACACGGTAGCAGTTTTGGAGTTTCTCACCTAGAGTAGAAATGCAGGCTGTGTTTAAGAGCAAGAGTTTGTTCTGACTGGGGAAGTCAGTCAACATCACAAGTAAGGATTTGCAAGAAGGACTAGCAGGAAAGACTGTCCAAGAAACATTATCCAACACAAATTATTGCTGCAACATTGTCTCATTAAAAATGAGTCAAGGTCAGATAAGGTATGAAGAGACAAGGCATATTAAAGATCCACAATTTGAGCACTTTTGAGTTCCTATGGTAAGATACTCTTTCTAAAACTGCGGTCGTGAATTCCTTGTCAGACGGCCCTGTATTATGTTAATTTATTTTGGTTCCCAGTGGCTAAATCCTGGGGCATCACAAGAGAACGGAATGCAAATGTCCTGCTGGGGAAGGTGAAGAGGGAAGGGAAGTAGGTCTCAAAACACATCAGGCATTAATTTTGTAATCTACAGACTACATAGTCGGGTTCAGTGCATACCCATGACTGAACATGATTGACTGGTCTAGGCCAACAGCAGAGTAGGCTGGAGAGTTTAAAACCTTAAACTTTCTCAGAGCTGGGAAGAGGTAGAAACCCTGCCAGAGCCCAGTGGGTCCTGAAGCACACTGCAGTCCCAAGAGACTGGTATTGGGAATACAGCATGACTTTATAGATAAAGACCTCAATTCTCTCAGCTTCTGTGTTCAGTATCCCAAGCTACAATACTTTGACTTGAGCCAGTTCTGTTTATCCCCAATTCTGCTGCAGTCTACAGCAGCGGCAAACTAACAACAGCATGAACTGGTGGAACCCAAAGTTAAAAACACCAGCTTGATGATACCTTCTAACACAACTGCATTGCTTCTATCTGCTAGCACAGAGATTTGAATTTACAGCTGCCTTCTCTCTTTCTCCATGAGGAAGAAGCCTCCAAGGAGCAATGATAACCTTAAAACCCAGAAAGTCTGAATCATATCATTTAATAGTCTATTTTCTGCATGCCTCCTGTCCTTACCATAGTTCATATTGACACAGTTATCTATCACCCTATGGTTTGTTACAATAATGTACAAAACCACCATCTCTTACCGTCCCATACCTGCCATGCAGCGGCAGGAGTGCCAAGGAAAATGCGTATCCAGCATCAATATGATTGACATGTTGGTGGATGACAAGATGCGTAAAATAGTTTGGATGGTACTGTCTCATCACAGGATGTTACAGATTCATTTGAGCTTTCTGACACTCACGAGTTCCCCTCAGGACCTATTTATTTTTATGGCAAGTAGCACTTCCTAAAGGAGGCCTGCAATTCCATAAATTGCCATTCCAGTTCATTGTCAGTATTATCAAGATCAAGAACTCATATTGCCAATCCATATGTGAGATGATTACAGCTGTTCTTGTCATCCTGGGTCTTGATAGCTTTGGCTAACGGTTGGGGTATGGGGCCTTGGGCTTAGGGAGGGGGATATTTTTAAGTTCCACAATGGTTTCTTTTATTTGACTTGGTGCATGTCATGGCAGCTGACTAGTAACAGTCAAGCCTGCATGTACACATTGAGCATTCAAGATATTTTACTCGGCCAAGCTTACAAAGCTGCTGGCATTGTAAATGCTTGTAGTTAAAAGCCAACAGCATACAAGCTATGAGAAACAGGTATGACATTGCCTCTACAGACAACGTATAAGGTGGACAGATAAAAAGCATGGGGCATGTGGGAGATATGGATTGTAGTTTTTCTTGATTCTCTGCAAGATTTAATAAATCCTTATCTTGATTTTATTATTTATTTATGCTATAGGTGCAGTTCCTGAATTCTATCAGGCAGTCACATGCCAGAATCTATCGCCTATTTTTAAAAACACAGTTATGAAAAATACCAGAGTCAGCCTAAACTCTAAAGACAAAAAAGTGAACGAACACGCTACTATACAGTCAGAGAATTTCAGTGATGGTTGGTAGATATATACAGTTGGAATAAGAGCTCCTTCAAATCCTTGATTGTATCGCCTAGCCAGAAGTCTAATATTCCAAACATAAGAATACACAAAATATGAATAGCTTTCCTGTTCTAGAAAAGGTTGTTTTAATTATCAGAGCATGAAAGCTGACTGAAATTCTGAATTTCTGCTTTGTGGGAAATTTAAAAAAAAAAACAAAAACCAGGTTTCATTCCTGTGAATGGATGAAATGGCAGTTCTGAACAGAAAACTGTGTTGAACTTTCAGAAGTACTACATCAGAACCTCCAATTATTTCTTCCACATTTGGAAAGGATTTTCATTATTTCACGACAAATAAGTCGTACTGTATAATTATGTATTACTATTATTGATGCCACTATATGGATATTCCATTATTTTCAGTGTCCTCTAGGGCAATTTCTAATTAGTACTGTTTGGAGAATCTCATCTATTAAATGCTTTAACACAAAAGCATATAAATTAAAATAAAATGTTCCCATATCTGTAGCAACAGAGATTAGAATGTAGTCAAAACAAAAAATAAAACTAAATGTGTTTCAGAAGTTTGCCAATTTTTGTTTGGGAATATTCACATTTCATTTATTTTTTTGCTGTAATTCCCTATTAACACAGGTGAAATTTTGTCAGAAAAATTAATTCCAACAAAACAAACTCTGTGTGACCAAATTTGCTTAGACAAAGCTAATACATAAATAAATCCGACAGCTGTATACACCGGCCAGCAAGGAAAGCTGAGATACAAGCATGCCGAACACAAGCAAGACTTCTCAGCAGATGCTAATCACCACTGGGCAGAAGGAATTCTCGGACACTTCACAGCCAAGGAGGAGGACATCAGTTCCACATACGCCTCTGTGTTTCAATACCTCCCCTCCTCCCAATAACCGCTTGTGCAGCCAGACTCTTCTCCAATATACTAGAAGGAAGAGACAGACTCCAAAATTACATAACGCTAAATGCGTTCCCAGTTATGCACAAGCTACCATCTACTAAACTTTAACGTGTTTAAAAACACCTTTACAGGAACGGCGTAGTACATAGGACTGGATAAACGACCACTAGTGCTCAGGTATAAGCCTCCATTCTCATTAAAAGTTTAAGCAACAAGGGGGAAAAGCCCAGAGCACAGTTAGATCTTTAGCCAAACTCCCCGCTTGTTTTCTACAGCACTAGCTCAGCACAAACCAAAATCCCACCGCTCCCTGGCCCCTGCTCTGCAAATCAGGCACAAAAACCAGAGGTGGTTAAGGAATATGCTGCCTTTTTTCCTTTTCCCCCCGAATCAGCACAATGTTGCTTGGCACAGGTGCACTTTAACAATGATGAATCTGGAAAGTTCACAATTGATTAATTACTCTCAGATTTTCACATTCACGATCTCACACAAAGAAGGCGGATCAAGCTGATGGAATGATTTTTCCCTCCACCCTCTTGATATTTTGTGCCTTTTTTTTTTTTTTAAAGGAAACAAACAAACAATAAAACCCCGTTTCTCAGCATCTATTTTTAGCTGTAGCATTTTGGGACTTAAAAGTGGCATTGGATTATCTTAAAACATAGCTGTAAGGAAGGCAAAGAAAGATTTAGGAAAGCTTCTGAAACAGCAAAGGAGTTGTTGAAAGACAGCCACTTCCTTATCTATGGGGGACGTGCCACCCACCCATCTTCATAATATCTAGGCATTTTCTATCTGATAGACGCGATTACTGCCAACATCCTTAATATTCTTCAGAGAAGTAGAGACTTTTCAGCTTGTAGGCCAACAGTATGAGGAGTGGGTGGTAGGTATTCCAGCATAAATGCTTTCTCAGAAGCAAAAGTCCTGAAAGGAGTCCTTAAAGGTCTCAGACTCAAGTGCACTCCACATCAGATCTGATCCACCACCAGTTCCCCAGACCCATTGCTTAAGGGGTATCAAGCAAGTTCAAAATTGTAGCATGGTCTATCACAGTTTCCATAAAATAAGGCTTTCAGGACTTAAGCAAATAATTTTGAAACTGTTATCATAACTTAGACCTGCAAATCCACAGCCCACATAACACAGATGAATCTAAAAATCAGACCTTTTGATTCAACTGTTACCAAATGCAAGGTTGCTACATACAGGCCCGAGGTGATGTTGTCATCTTCTATATACGAAATATTTTCCTACATAGAGCAAAACATGACAATGATGGCTCCTCAATTACCACTCTCAAGTCCAAACCAAACAATCCACCAGAGTAAGACAAATGTGACTTTAAATATAAATAAAAACACAGTTGGAAAGCACACTTACTTGCTTAACATTACAAACCTCAACTAAGTACCCTTAATTAAATAAATGTGGATTTTCACATCCTTTGTGTCATCTAAGCCAGCCAATAGCCATCAATTCAACCACAGGAAGTTGACGAATCAGACAGTACCATTTTTATTAGCAAAGTCAGTTAGCTACCAGTATCAGAGCATCCTTCTTGTTTTATCACACCAAGTCCAATTAGACATTTTGGAGAGGGATGTATTTTGATTTCCCCACCACCACAAGGGAAACCGAGATAGACACAGCTACCTGATTTCACAAAACTGCAGGAAGGAAATGCATAATATATATGAGAACACATAGACAGTATTGCCCAGACATTTTGTATTCTTCATTCTAATTAGCTTCTTTGGAGCAGATTGCTTTCAATAAGCTCAAGAAAATTGAGCTTGATTCACTGGAGACAATCTGGGTTCAGTTGTTAACCTTTTAACCTTTAAACAAGGAAGCTTCTTTAAAACATACAACATTAACAAGTACACTTGTTGATAGAAATCAGGGTAGCATCAAGATGTGCATTTTCTTTATTTATTTTTAAGTACCAAAACAACTCAAAAAAAGAAAAGCGCTACATATTTTGTCACCGATTAACAAATTCAGTTAGAATCTACCTGAATAAGACTGGAGCAGAGATATCAAGTGCTAATGTGCTGCAACAGTTCCTAAATTTTGATAGAATCGACAATATTATTAAACAAGTGCAGATTTATCCCCAGGCCCCCGAGATGTTGCTGACCAGCACTTGGTGGGGGAGGGAGGTAAGAAAGACAGGCATCCCATCCCCATGCCAGCTGATGTGATTAGGGCTGGTCAGCCTGCCCATTCCTGCAGAGGCTGCATCTGTTCCTGAGAGCAGTTGCACTAACACATAGAGTCATATTCCTGCTTATCGACTCCAAGCTCCTTTTCTAGTTGAGGTGAGCCAAGTCTTGGTAATTCTCAAGCATCTCCTGTTGCCTCAAATGACACTAGAAATGGGGAGAACGTGCCTGTCCCAAAGATCAGAGGACCCAGATCATCAAGCAGAACCATATACCAATTGAATTGTTCTAACAGTTTCAGAATTGTGTTTCTATTTTCATTTTGAATCAACTTTGCCATTTTAACACAGAAAAGAAGCAAATGGGAAATCAAAAAGTTCTGCTGACTCAGATGCAGTTAGGTGGTTTTAAATTTCCCCTTTGGGGAACTCTGATCTTCCTCCTTAGTTCAAAATAAAGGTATCAAAACAAAGGTATCAAAAGAATCAAAACATTTTCAAAATAAAATTTTAATCTTAATGCAGAGAACTATATGAAACATAGATTTAAGCTACATCAAGAAAACAACTGCCTGACGCTGCTAAGATCGATTTTGTTCCATACTTTGCAGTTTTCTTCCAATACAATTAAATTGACTCAAATTTTTCTTTTCTGTGCTCAAAGATCTTAGCCTTTTTAGTCTCCCAGGGTCCACACAGGGTATAATGAACTATTAAAAACAATGTTATGGTCATCTATTAGTCAGCTTATAACAGGCACAAGCAATTATCCAAGGTAAGGTATGTAGCTCATAAAGGGGAAAGTAAAACTCTGTCTCTGATTAGATGGTAATAAACTGCAAAAATATTTACAGGTGCTAAATAAAAAAAAAAATTAAAAAAAGATCTTTACTACAAAAAAAATTACTGAGTACCTTAGTATTACTTATATAAGAGAAGCCACCATCTGAGTGAGTTACCCATACGGAGATGAAAGAAATTTGGAAGATGCCTCTGCTCCTTTTCCTACTGGACAATTATTCACAACTCTGTTTTCGTAACTGTGTGGTAACAGAATTCACTTCAGCAATCCAGCAGGAAACTAACCCAACAAATGCAATGAACTGTCTTTCTTCTGGGGTAGCAAGTTCAATTAATTTATGGCAAGGTCATAAAAGAGCTAGAGCTGGCGCACAGAGTACAGAAGACCACACAGCCCAAAGGAGCGGAAGGGTGGAAAAAGAAAAGAGAATGAACAGCCTGTCCCCCGCTTTTGTGGGCCCAAGTCACCGCATCATCTCAGCTATACTGTCTAACCACCCCCACGATTTCATACTCAGCGAGCACAGACAAAAAAAGGATGGTTTCATTTACAGAAAACTTAATGCCTAGGAGAAACTGTGCAGTCCAACAACCAACTCAGGCACTGTAGGGACCAGAAAACAATATTTGACAAGAGAATCATCGTTGAAGATCCCATTGTGAAGATCAAGACAGCCCTGTAATTCCTGTCAATAGCTGGATCTGATACAACTGCATGATAACTCAGGTGAAGAGAATTAAGGAAATTTTTCAACTTGATACATGACCTGTTTGTCTAATGGAAATCCATACACATCCTATAATAAAGTTTCAACAGTTACTTATTTTAAGTGCCATGTTTTCCTCATACTTTGTGGGATTGAGTCCATTCTTTTGGCATGAGGCAATAGCTCACCTTGACATACGAGTAAGAAGGTATCACACAATAGTAGAAGCAAGACAGAAAATGAAGGCAAGCCATTTACAAGTGATTTAAATGGATTAGGAGCACTAGACTACTACTCTCATGTAATCACTGAAACAGACCTCTCAATCAAGAGCTGTGACATGAGTCACTTAATCAGCCCATAATTGGAAAAGCAAGGAGAGGGTTTTGCAGCAAAACAGTCCTTCAAAGTAGCAGTGATCTAGCCAGCTCTGGAAGGGATGCAGACATACAACTTCAAACAGCAAAGGAGAACATACTTTGCCTGGTTTCTATACTGGAAATCTTTTCAATCCCTTTAGTACATTATCTTGATCATTTTTCCAAATATACTGCTGAGGGAAAGGGGAGAGAAAGCTCCTGATAACTGAGAGCTTGCTAGTAGTAAAGTAATAGGCAGTAACAGGTACAAAAGATGAAATATTCTTTGGGAAAGAGAAAAGAAGGGGGTTTATGCCTTGTTTGGGAAGAAGTAGGATGGGCTTGGGCAGGGAGGGGAGGTTGGTTTGGGTGGTTTGTTTTTTTTTTTTTAAAGTCTGGTTTTGATGTTTTTAAGAATGATTGCTTCCTTCAGACAGCAATTTAAGTACTAGAAGCACCATCTCTGTATTCCAGTCCGATTTGTCAAGCAGAAAGCATCCGCATTTCAGTAAACATAAGAAAGTAGATTCTTTAATAATCTATCCAAAGCACAAATTAAGAAAAGAAAAAAGCCTTGAAGTCACTTTTAAAAGCAGAAAGTTTCAGCTACACAGAAATACAGAAATAAAATTTAAGGCCTCTTTAACTCAATTCTTGACATAAACTATTCTCTTTGGCACATCTTGTGCATTCCTGCATACAGTAGCTGTTTCACAGGTAATCTAGAAAAACTATGTAAGGAGGTGAACTGATATTATGGTGACTTGACGTAGTTAACTCTCTCCTGACTTATACACACTTGAGATATGAAACTTTCATTCTGCTTTAATATGAATTTTCAATTTAATATTGTATAAGTGTCCAAGAACATTGTTGTGAATGAAACACTATCACCTTGGAGTAGATGTCAAAGACCTTGATCCAACCCTAGGCAGAGCGCATTCTCAAGACAGGTGGAGCTTTAAATACATGAAAAGTGTTTAGGTCTTTGATACACACTTGTCTATGGGAGTGAAAGATCCTAGCAAGAGTTAGCTATCACCGGAGGGAAAGGTTGCCACCCTGCCTGCGTAGTCAGCAGGAGAAAACGTATTCTCACTTCTCCCACTTCAGTGCAAAACCTGACAGCTTGCTTTACACTTCTGATGGGTTGGAGCAAGGCTGCCAGACTCCATGTTGAACAGCCTGAGGCTCACGAACACATTTTGTCTCTCTGACTCTCCTCCCAAGAAGGAGATGGACACCTGGGAGAGGTAACTTCAACTGCTTCAGCTCATCTGTCAACACCTTGGTGGAAACACACACACACTCATTTTACCTTGAAATGGGGGTTGGTTAAGAGGCTACGACTGCAGTTTTGGTTGTGAAGCAATGATTTTTTTTTTTTGTTTAGTTATTCAACTTGATCATTACTATACCTAAATGAAAAATTAAATTATATAAACCAATTTTCTGCTTGGAGACAGTCTCCAGAATGATTTATGGGGGAAAGGCAGAGTTTTGAGTAGCTTACAACTAGACCACAGATTACGGAAAACATTCTGGGCAGAATATATCCTGCCTTTTAAAAAAAATTAATAACATTTATTTTCAAAAAACATCCTTCCAGATTTAGGCAAGGTTGTCACGTTAGGTCAGCAGGCAGCTTCAGACCAATAGTCACCCAGTCCTCCTCATCCCAGCGCACTGGTAAATTCAGAACCTTGACAGAAACTTGATTTAAACTCCTGTCTACAATAGAAAGTTACATGACTATCTAAGTAGGCTAGCCAGCGTTGAGCATCACTTGGCATTCAAAGTATCACTGCATACCAACTGCAATGACTCCTAAAAAAATCCACCTCAAAGATAATCATGACATAAGTTTGAACACAATGCAAGTGGAAATATACCTCTATATCAAGCACCAGAAAGCACATTACTAGAAATGCAAACTTCCTCCTCCTCCTAAGGGGACAACTATTTTGCAGACCCTCAGGATCCCTGTGCTTACTTCCCAAAACCCAGGATAGCATTTTCCAGCACAGACTGACAGTTTGGAGCAGCCACAGTAATGTGAAGTATCAATAATTTATATTGATTTTTTTTTTCATTTGGCACAAAAGCTCCTCCCCCATGGACATTATGATGCTTTAGACCCCAGTTAAATCCAGAAAAAGCCCATCCCTGTAGGTAACTTCACTGAAATTCAAAGTGCTCAGACTGCTTTTAGACTGCAATATACCAAGTTAAACACAAAATAGCTTCTCAGAAGTGAACATGAAATTTTGAGCCATTCCTCCCACACCCACAGAACTGTAGGAACCAGAGGCAGAATCTGGTGGAAAACTGGTGGAACAAGGAATCCACCAGATGGTGCGCACACACATGCCAGGGTCCCTTTTTCCAGTGCGAGTCACCACGTGGTACTGTGACACATATTTACAAGACGACTTCTCTAGCACCTGAGTACTGCTTTGGCAATAAAGTAGTGCTACTGCTCTGGTATGTGATGTTATTTCTTCAGAGAGTGGTGTGGCAAGCAGAAAAAAAAGTCCCCTTCCCACTTTAATTTCCCTAGTGGAGATCAACTTTGCAGGTAAAGTTTTTCATTAAAATCCTGTGGCTCAGTTGCCTGCAGTATCTATGTATACTTTGACCTTATTTCCAGGAAAAGAGTGAAAATGTAATTCAGGCTTTTCTTATTTAGACTCAAACACTAAATAAAACTAGTGAAAAGCATCATTTAGAATGAGCCTGACAACTAGGCATCAGTGAACTGCCTGGCTGCCATACACAAGATTCAGGCTTGATCCAGGAATGGAACATCTATTCATTGAACCAAATGAAATTAAATATATTGTTGGGTGATGCTCATAGTTTTTCAAGAGCAGTTCATTGACCGGCACTAATGCTGTGGGCTTCATTGCCCAATCTATGAAGCAAGATCCAGAAAAACCTCTTGAGTATTTCTGACCCTGGAAATCCTGGTAGGCAGCAAGTGACAGAATATGGGGTGATTAATTCCAGCAGATACAGAAAGATGCAGGTTTATGTAGGTAAAAGAGACATTCTGAGGTAAGAAAAAACTGTTAGTCCAAATACACGATCTTTAAAGATGGTATCCAAGAACCACCTAAGGACTAGAAAGCCTTCATTAACTACCACAGATTGGCTCGTGCATAACACATTCAACTATGAATAAGCATCTCCTTCCAAATGCAAATACAATTCTTTCCTTCAAGGACAAGTATCAAACAGAAAATAAGCATGTCTGCGTAAGAGCTGGACTTATCATCCAAACCAACCCATTTGACTTCTGTCATATGATTTAACTCCCACTTCTTTTAGTGGCAGCAATAAATGCTGTCTGTTTCAATTAATCTGAAGCTAAATCAAATTGAAAACAGTGTCACTGGTGTGATGACTGACAACTGCTGACTTTGTATTCCTCTGATGCACCACAGTGGAAACTAGATACAAAAAAGCAAAAGTTTCTTTTATTTTTGTGTAGGGGTTTTTTTACCTCTATTGTAGAGAAACTTTCTCTAAAATGAATTCTTTGAATAGGATTATATTCATTACTTAAGAATAATCATTTAAGTGTCATTCACAGGAACCAGAATAATGTCACATGGAACTAGACAAAATGAAAACATTATTTGAAATCCAAACACATCAGGAAAGTCATTAAAGGAAAAACATTTCCTAGCAAAATCTCGATTTTTATTAAAGGCATAAAAATAGAGAGCTGCATGGCATCAAATATTGTGTCTTCACCAGGTCATTTATTATGTAGCACTTCAAATAAGAAGATAAATGACAAATAAGATTTAAGGAGCAATACCTTGAAGAAGCAAGTATCTCCCTAAAAGTTTATCCTGTCTTGTAGGAGTTTATTTCTAATGGGATTCAGGATGGTAGGAATAGAGGGTATCTCTGAAAATTTTTCAAAGCTGAAGATTTTATGTGCATTTTTATATCAATATTTGTGTTCAAATATACCTGTATTTATTTTCTGACTTAACCAAAGAGTATTCAGGTCATTCAATTAAATAAAAATTATTTTGGCTCTTAAAAGAAGATCAATAATGAGCAACATCTTCATTAACATATAAGACTTCTAAAAAGAAAGAAAAATCCCTAAAGAATAGAGTGATTTTATTATCACCCCATCTTATTACTACGGGTGCAGATCCATTTAGAGTTGAACTAAGCAAAATAAAGATGACAGTTTAAATTGATTTAGAGTACCAGTAAAAAGGAAATTATTTCAGTTTAAGACAGTATTAATTTATCTTACTTTTAGCTAAATTTTTGGTGAAGTAAGGTAAATAGTTTATGCATGTTTGAGATGCACGCTGTAGAACAACTCTGCTTCTCAGACAAGGGATAAACAACAGCAGACAGGTGAAATTACACATTCACAACTTGTCTTTTCTTTATTGTATTTTAAAGAATGGGTATAAGCTACATTGAAATAAGCCCTCCATATTAAAAAGAAATATTCTTTTAGCTTTTTGTACCAATTTCTATCGCAAATATCATAGTAGCCAGGTGAGTAGTTGGACACCTGGCATTGCAAGAAATAACCCTTGCCCCAAGGACATTTGTGATCGACAAGACACAGTAATCAGCAAAAGACTTGGAGAGTTCTTGCTTTGTTTTAAGGGACCTGAGATGTTTTTCTGAACTGATGTCTGAAAGGCTTGAAAGCCTTCACTCATGCTGGCAAGTGCCTACACAATGAACAGTCCCTTCAAAGGGTGAGGAATGAGAGCTCTGTTGGCACAAGCTGCTGCTCGGTTGGGGCGGCAGCAGCATAGCTTGATTCTGTGATGTGAAAGAAGAGGAATTCTCTCATGACAATCTCTAGGACTCAAGCTCTTTCTGGCATTGTATTAATTAGGCTTAAACACACATTCTCATAGCACGCTGCAAAAAGAAATACAAGCCCGGGAAAGAGAGTTGCGCTTTTCTGTAAAGCCCCTTTAGGAATCCTGCTGGAGTCATTTTCCCTATTCCCCTCCCACCTCTCAAACAGAAAAATCTATATATCATGACATAGTGAATTTAATAAAAGAAAAATCCATCAGGAAAACTGTAGTGATGGGTTCCTGTCCACGTTGGGGAAGTTGTAACCAATTTCAATCTGACAAGAGGCTTCCAGGCAGGTAGCCATGGGACTACAGCTGGCTTGAGGGCAGATACACATAGTCAACACCAACATAGCACAGACAGCCAAGGCATTTAACATCCAAGATAACTAAGCCTCCATTTTTACCCTTAATTATCCTCCTTAGCTGAGAGGAAATATTGACAAGAGCATCCTCCAGACAGGCAACCAACAGACTAAAACATTTCATTTAGGGTTCTTCTGAAACTGAGTTCATGAAGCATTCATTTTTGTCACAAAAGATACCAGGTTTTACTTTAGATCTAGAAAAATACCATGGGAAAAATGCAGGGAAGAGTCATGAAGATGATTAAAAAAAATGATTTGACCTACAGGAGGAGAGGAAAAAAAAAACCAGCCTATTTAACTATGAAGAGTAATTTAATGACTTCTAGCTGACTGCAAGACAACACAGAAACCTTTAGTGGGAGGATCTCAATCCAACAGATAAGTACATAGCAAGATCCAAACACCAGAAACAGAGACAAAATAGTTTCAGACGAGAAATAAAGCCCAAATGTTAAGTGAGGATATTTGCCATTGGGACAGTTTACTAAAGTTTATGAACACTTTTATACCAAACAATCCTGGAAATGTTTTAAGTCGCATATCACTCCAGTCCATTTAGTATATAATTCCTAGGCTTTAAAGGAAACACTCCTGATTATTTCATCCTTCTCTCTTGCTTATAAAACTGTGGGAGGTAGTATGCAGACAGATAGAATTCAGGACATTTTGAACCTAGTAGAGGTTTTCTTTTATCACAATAAATAAAGTTACTATAAACAAAGCATCATCATAAAGCCCTAACTAAATAATAGTAGGATTATTGGATAGAGAATACATTTGTACATGTATTTGTCTCTAAGTAAGTTTTATTTTTGAACAAGTTATCTATTGTAAAAGGCTATAGTGTTCCTGCAAACTCTGACTAGAAATTTATGCCTGTGCACATCATCACAATCATTGGCACAAGGGTCCAGCCACGCATTTCAGATTACCATAGCAGGACTTCTGGTTTTGTCTGAGCTCAACATGACTGTTAGCTTAGACTTTTAGCTCTTTTAGCACTGGGTTATTGTGTTTTGATTGTTGTGTATTTCTATACCCGCTGCTGCCTGCTACTATCTTCCTTTCCCTCCGTTTCTCCTAAAGGAATGAGACAATACACATTCACTGACAACTGAAAATTATCTCCTTTCAAAACAGCATTCGTGACATTTTCTCTGGCATATTGCAATGCCAAAGGAAAGTGCACTGTTCTGGTAAATACAGAAGGAAAGGATATTTTAACAGCTGCTTTTTTTTTTTTCCCCCTTGACTTTTTTACCCCCCCTCTCACTTTTGAATTTTCACCTCAGGCAGTGCTCTGGTATTTGCATTTAGTGTCAGGCACCAGCAATTAACCTGAATGAAGATACCTTCCCTCTGGTAGCAGAGAAGGCAAGAATAGCTTCATGTCAATGGAACCAAACATTTGGAGAACAGTTTTTAATCAAGATCAATACCTATAATGAGAAAAGGGCTTAAAAACTAGCAAAGCAATAATGCAGATATTAGCTTTTTGATTGAACATGCTGATAACCTCAGAAAAAACAATTACACCAGTCACCCTGTAACAAACATAATGGGACTGCCACCCTCACTGGGGGTTTGATTCAGTCAGTCCCAAATCTTCACAAAGGCGGACACCAAAATACTTGTATACCCCCAGCTGCCTCACTGCTCTTTTATCCAACGCACTTCAGCAGAGTGTTAGTCTCAAAGACACTGCTGAAAATTTTTCCTCCTATTTTAAGGTATAATTGACTTCTCTAAACAATGTACTGTTATGCTAACCATTTATTTTTGTAGGCAAGAGAATAACTACCGTGTTTTCATTTTTAATGTATAAACCCAGCCAAATAATCCTACTAGGAAGATTTTTAATAAGACATGAAATTTCAGAGGAAGAGAAAGCAGAAGCATGAATGGCCTACCCCTATTCCTACTACAGTACTTGTTTTCAGTATCTGAGGTAGGAGACATTTAATGCCCTTTGGGTTTTATAATTTATTTTACAATTTCCTACTAATGAGTATCAAGGAACATAGCTACGTCAGGATACTGTGCTAATTAACAGGGCTACTTAAACAGCAAAGTCGGTCTGGATCTCAACTCAGTTCTCTCCCGGGACATAATTCAGGGCTCAGAGTTGTGCCATCTCTGTATTTTTACACAGGACCACAATTTTCCCCCTTGACTCCTTGACCACAGAAAATTTCTACAGTTTGAAATCTCTCTTGCGTCAAACTGGGGAGAAAGGAAACTGCAAAATTTTTTATGGCCAAGCTATCCTTTTAAGTTTCATGCCATGAAAACACGCAAAGGGAAACAAGGTGTTCCAACAATCTGCTGCCAGAAATTTTCCATGAAATAAGTAATTTCCCCGGAAATGTTTTCATTTTCTGAAGGGAAGGCATTCATCTGGAAAAACATGCAACTAGCTCTATTAAATACCATGAAAACTGTTACAGTTTCATTAATTTCTGTCTGCGGCAGTTTGCTAATTGGCACCAAAGACACATATTCTGGGTGACTCATCACTGACAATGAACCACAACAGTATGACATCAGACATCCACTTAGGGACTGAGGGATTTAAGATGGGGTGTAGATCACAACTGTGGGAGTAAATCACAGTCTAAGCTCCCCTTTCTTCCCAACAGTAGTATGCTTCAACTCCTTCCCCTCTCTCCCTCCCATACTTCCTTTCCCCATAGGCAGCATGGAGTTACACCAGTACTTCCGTTTCTGTGTTTAAACTGGACTTTCCCCTCCAGGCACACACACTGTATCTGAGTGGCTGCTGCTTAGAGCTGAACTATACTTCTCTTGGTAAGTTTGTCACACAAAGCACTGAGGCTAACATTCACATGAGCAAAAGGCACGTACAGAGTAGCCTTACGCACCAATACAGTCATTATCTAGCTCAAAAACAATTTGTTTGCAATCAAGCAAGCAGTTTTCAAGGAGTAGATGTTTCACCCTGAGCAACAACCCTGTAATAAATCTCATTTTCACAAGACCTTTGGAAGTTTAGTTAAGGAAGTTTAAGGATGCAGTGTGGACAGAGAAGAAAATTCATCCGGGAAGACCAGCTCAGTTGAGCTCTGTACAGGCAGCAGATGTCCGAACAGCTCCCACATCCTCAAACCCTCAAGAGAGGGAACAGTAGCAGCTCTACATATTCAGATTTCACAGGGAGCAGGCAGTAGAGGGATCTGAATCAGGCTGTTCAGTGCCAGAACAGAGATGTGAAAGACTCCTCAGCCTTACGCTACAGCTCAGCACTGCTTGATTCAGTGTCTGCATAGTGGTCAAGGGGCTTAAGCTGGGTTTTGACACCATGAAAGGTCCCCTTCCTGCCACCTCAGTCAGCAGTGTGACCGGATACTGAAGTCAATGACAAACAAAAGCAGTAGTTTCTCGGGTTCCTTCCACTGTTCCACAGTTTTTTCTCAGATGCTGCAAAACAGAGGAGTATAGCAGGAAGCATCATAGGAAATCAGTGATCTGAACAGATACCAGCATTTTCTTTTATAAACATGCCTGTAATAATTTAGTTTTTAGAGAAGTACATGCTTGCACAGGATACTTCATGATTGTCTAGTGAACCAGCCATCTAAGGAACCTTAGTAGAAGTCATATAATACACTTTAATGTGGAATTCAACTGGTTAGCAGTATAGCAATACTACATTCGGTCTCACAAGAAATACCTATCAAATGTCAAAAATATCTAATATTCTCTAGCTCTTCGGAAGAAGTGGGGGAGTTCTGCTTACAGCCAC
This sequence comes from Chionis minor, assembly GCA_013398295.1. Taxonomy (NCBI): domain Eukaryota; kingdom Metazoa; phylum Chordata; class Aves; order Charadriiformes; family Chionidae; genus Chionis; species Chionis minor. The sequence goes on from VZSF01004942.1 coordinate 89,525, forward strand.
AGGTTCAAGCAGTTCATCAAGTTTATTACTATAAACTGTATAACAGCAGTTATATAACAAGTTTAATTTTTCATCTCAAGCTCTATATGAATTTCACTGAAACAGCCAAAGAAATGGCACAAGTTCAAAAATAGAGATGAAGTTGGGTTCTGTTGACTTCTCAGTATTTATTGCATGACGAGATAAATATTGACAAAGATTAAGACAGATTACAAGAGGGTTAGCAAGTCAATATGTGCCTTGAAGGAAGGGAACACTTGATATTTATTAAAGTCAGGGTAAATTACCTAGAGAAGATTTTGCTTTGCTGTTTGTGAGGCAAAGAGAGCGCTGGCTTATGAAGGACCATTCATTGCTATCTAGCCATTCATTTGCCTTTCACTAGTGTTTTTCTATGCTTTGAAAAAAACAAATATTCTCCCTCTGGATGCTTACAGAACGTTAGCTCCTACTTGCCTCTGAGCCAAACAGCATGTGTTCTTGTGTCTGTGATAGCAACATTGCCAATAAAAATACAAATACTGAGGAACTTCTTGTAGTATATAAGCACATATTAAGGCCCATCCGTAACTAACAAAGCATTTTGGCACACATCTACATGCAAGAATAATATTTTCATTCTTTGCTGAGAAAGGACTTATTATTTATCATTCTAACCTGGGAGATAAGGCAATAATGAAAATGATGGTATGTGGAAAAAACCGTTTCTCTCCCTTTCCTTGAACCAAGGTCTTCCAAGTCCTAGATTCACTTTCAAGCCTAAGTGTATTAGCAGTATCAAGTCTTTAGTTTGAAACCATTTTATTTTTTTCATCTTTTAACAATTAAAATCTAGTATTATGATGTTAGAACATTGTGAATTACCACCAATGTTCAAAACTTCAGTTTTGCATTTGGTTTCCAGCTTTAACACCACACTGCAAACATGGCTAAAAATGGGAAAGCTGAATTTATGAACACTTGCATATTTGAAGACAGTTTCTCTCTCTACCTTTTTAGTGATTTTCACATGTATTTGAGGTGACTACAAAGAATGTGACTAGTTACTGTTGCGGATGAAGCGGTGCACTTCACTTGTAGAGAGAAGCAGCAATACATTTATTGATACAAAATGGGGATTTAACCAAGTTTGATGGTAAACGTGACAGTCTTTTAACAAGATTCAAGATGGCAAAGGACACTTGGTTATTTACGGCATAGAGGACAGGGTCAGAGATAGCTGTCAGGGAGACCCTCCCATTGAATCAAGGTTTCAGAAAGGACGCCCTTGCTTTCTAAACTCCCTCTCAGAGTGGAGCCTGGGTATGGCTGGATCCAATCCTAGTTCCAGACTTGGTCAACCATTTATGTCTAAAGGACAGTCAATCCTTTATATCACTTAGCTAAGATTTCAAAGTTCAGCATGCAAGTTTCAAAGTTGCAGCAAGGAATCTCTGAACCTTGAAGATTGACCTGGAGGGCGTCCCTAATCAACGAGAGATCCTGGTATGCAGTCTGCTGCCATTCCAGAGAGCTCAAAGCGCTCTTCGGCTGTTCACTATTTATGGGGGTAACATTGACCTATAGTCATATTTGCATATTGACCACAGAACAAGCATTGCTCAAGTTAGCCCTTGGCTACTGTGTTGTTATCTGTCTCCCTGAAATCACATGAAACCCTGGATGCCACCATCATGCCTACGTGCACCCATTGTGACCATAGGTGGTTATTGCTTGGGCAGGGTTACAGGTTGGCACTTTGGACAGAGGGGAGCACACTGTCACAGTTATACAGTGGATACTCAAAGATTTTAAGATACTGCTACATGAAGGAAAGTAGTCTAAATAACAGAGATAAGGTCAGACCTTTATGTATGAAACCCAAGTCGTGCTTAAGAATTATGTCTCTGGTGTTCAAATGGAACTCAAAGGAAGATAACAACGTTTGACCTACCTTTGGTTTCTGCTCAACATTGTCTATTGATTTTGGCCAAGAACAACATTCATTATGGGAAAAGTGCAGCAGGTCCTAGAAAGGATTCTTGAGCCATTCCTGAGGAATATCACAGTAATAACAAAATGCTGTAAAATGGAAAGATGAGTTTCTAGTAAAGAAAAGGTTATAGCCCCAAATTTAAACAGCTTAGCTGTTGCTTACCTATTGCTCTTTGCTTACTGTTATCTATTTAAAAATAATATAAGCAAAATATAACTAAGTCTTTCTCCCAACTAGAAGCTTACCTGCAAAAAACCTTAAGGCTCCTTTTTAATTATTATTTTTGCATCATCTCCAGAATGGATCCCACACAAGTGTACAGAATTCCAGCATGCATGGGTGAGATATAAGCAGTCTTCCTGTACTGCCAAGTATTGTTTTGGGCAGCAAAGACAGCTCTGCTGTCCCAGAAGGGAATGGCTAACTTATTTTATCACTGTTTTTTGTTTTATGCTAACAGATTGTTAACCTGTCCTTTAGCTTCTAACCAGGTATCTGCTTTTCTCTGGCTCTTCTCTTCAACTGACTGGTTTGGCCTAGGTTTCCCAGTGACAGAGTGAAAACAAGAGTGCCCTTATCAAGCATCTGCTACACATAGATGGAATAATAGGACACCCTGAAGATGCAAAAAGCTAGCAAACACCGTAAAATGCAGTTTCTTGTAAATATGTAGTTCTACACAACCCTAAGTTACTTATTCCTTTAGGAATAACATTTGAGCACATATTGATACGTCCAAAACAAAACACTGCCCTTCTCAGCCTCAAAATATATATTTTTAAGCTCCTTTCGCCAAGCTGTAAGGCCCAAGGAGGACTTCTAGGACAGCACTTGAAGTTTGCATTTCAAAAGTTATTTAACTACAGGTCAACAGAACCCTGTGTTCAGAGTTATATTACAAATTATCACAAACTGTGTCTGTACTTTCAATAGTGTATTCTCAAAGTATCTTATGGTAACAATGCACTATATATGTTCCTATACCTGTGATGGTTACCTAACCAATTTCAATCTGCTTTTCAGTTTCTTTGAAACTCTATTCATCCTGTGAAGTAACATGGCTCCTTTACAGATATGTATATGGAAGAACTGTCACTTAAAACAGTCGCTTGCCATTTAAAAAAAAAAACAAACCCACACCTTTTACTGTGGTTAATTAAACTCCTAATTATATTCTTGGAGTTGCCCACAAAATACTGCTCAAGAACAAAATGAAAAGCTCACATTAAAGCATCCTAGATGAAAATTTCAACATATGTTCCAAAAGCAGCAAATGCAGCAAGTCCTGCCTGAAGCAGCTTTTTCAGAAACATGTATTCAGACCGCTCCATGAATGTGCTCTTACTGTGGTCACATCACATCTGAAGTTGTTAAAATAGCTCTACAAAACCATCATGCATGTTGAAACAAAACAAGAGCTGCACTGAAGTCGCAGAAATTCAGCTAACGAAGAGCGGGTACAAAACTTACAAGCACTGTTGGAGTCAGCAGAGGTCCATCTGTAATAACCCCCCTTGTTCATCATCCCAGCAGTGATCTGCACTTCCTTCTTCCTTTACAGACAGCACTGACCCCTCCACGCCACCCCAACATACAGCATACCCCATTTTATCCTCCATGCAACAGTCTTCCCTGCTCGCGCAGTCCTGCTTTGGCAGTCTTCCTACCTACCTCAGGCAACACAACTGCCAGTTCCCAGTTCCTCTGGTCTCAGTTCAGCCACCCAACCACAGGCCAAGCTGTAAGGCCTGAGCTGCTTCCAATATATTTCTTTTTCCTTGTTGCTGTCTGCCCAAGCCCTGCATATTGAAGAGGCAGCTAACAGCTAGCCATCAGCAATCAGCTGTGCACCACCTGTTCCTCTAATCTCCCAACCATCTTCCCTGGATCAAGAAGAAATTTGATGCACCCACAACCAAGTTGGGGATGGAAAGGCTGCTGAAGACATCACACAGGCATAAAACAGACCACCACATTTCACGCAGGCAGGCAACCAGGGCTCGTAAAACTGTCAAGTTTTCCCCTCAGATAACTGTCTGCTCCGTGCCAGAGACACCCTGAAACTTCAAGCAAAACATGCAGAATGAGCTGGGACTTCAACATCCCAGGAGGCGGTAGATTTACCAGCTGAGTTCAGAGTCCACTAAAATAGGGTACAGCCATATTCAGCAGCAGGGTTTAATTCCGTTAAGTAATTATTTCACCTGTGGTCTAGGGTATTAGTTCTGACAGAGTCTTATAAAACAAAGTCATTACTGATGCCTTAGAGGTGAATGTCTACAAAGTGAATGGCAGCTATAAATCCATCAGTATCTAATTGTTGCAGTCTATATGCCAGTGTATTTTTTGCCCCGTCTTCTCCTTCTGTCAGCTTTCCTTCTTTTCCTCAGTCAAAGATTTACTTTTCCCAATAATTAAATTAAATTAGATAAATTTGAGCCTAACTGAAACTAATTTTGTATAATATCCCAAACCATTTGCATAAGGCTTCTAAAAATCTCCAAGCTATTTCTCTAGGCAGTGGGGTAGCTAATTATCTACCTCTCCAAGCAACCTTCAAGGCATCACGGATCATATGTTTAGAAGACGAAACAATTTCATTTCTTTGCAAAAAAAGTTCCCATTACAGTCCTAATGTATCATGAAAATTCCATGTGTCCACAGAGATTAAATAATTCACCCTCCATGGAATATATTTGATCATATAGTAACAGGCACACATGATCATTATGCCCTGAATATCATCATTTAGGAAATCAATTCCTGAACTTTTGGGATATGTAAATCCAATTGATTCTTGAACTGTGGAGCTCTCCAAATGAACTGAGACTTTTGTTAGCATACAAATAGTCACCCTCCCTTTAGGCTGGGCTGGGCCAATTTATCTAGCATCCTCTCACCCATACAACTGATGCCATCTCAACCCACTAAGGTATCTTTTTCCACAACCGGTTGGTTTACAAGAGCTAAACTACATTACAGAAGCATTCTGATTATGACCATTGCTCAGAAAGAGTAAAGGTTTAGAAAGAAAGAAGTTAAATATGAAATTGTTATTCGCAGGTAGTGTCTCTGCACATTCTTAGAATAGAGAGTTAGCTACTCAATAAAAATCAGTCCCTCAGCCACAGCCTCTCTATGACACAGTGGACATCTGACTGGGGCTGACTCACAACTGGTTGTTTCAGACTTTGGATAGGCTGAGATCTTGTCTGACTATTTATAAGCATCCTGGTAGAGTTCACCAAGATCCAAAACATCCAAATCTCTCACAGCTCTTCCACAGTAGCAAATTTCAACTCCACAACAAAGGAATTAAAGCGGTGTGTTAGTAAAGCAAGACGAACACATAACAGCAAGTACTCTACGCAGATTTATTTTTTTTCAAGCATCCAAATATAAAGCTATAATTATATAATTAAAAAGCCAGACTAAGACTACAGCTCTTATTTTACTTGAAAATTAAGTTTTCTTTAAATTTATATCTCCAGGTGATAGTTTTGTTCCTGGAATCCACATTCAAACAAAACTCTTCTTAAAATTAATACGATCTGAGTATAATCAAAGAACCCTCATTTCACAGGTGGCCAAGGGTTGTGGGCTCAGGTCCATACCCCTTCAAGGCTTGCATACACTGGGGGTGGAGGAAAACAAGGGACAAACACAAGTTGGCATCTGATGTAAAGGAGACTGTTACACTTCAGAATACACCAGCTTACCAGGATTAGCCCGAATGCACCTGCTAACATGTTTTAAAATAATGCCCAACTTGAAGAGGAGGAGGGCATTCTATCCCAACATTAATACAAGGGAAAATTCACAGAGTAATTTTCATAAATGTTTTACCCTTCCCTTCAGTGCTGAAGGCACCCCAAGACAAAGAGCTCAGCAGAAACCTATTCATAACATGAAAGACATGAGGGATCCACATCATGAAGTCACAGTGTTAATTTCCGTCCCAGCCTATCTTTAGGAAGAACTTAAACCACAGAAGATTCACTAAGAGACATCTACCACATTATATCTACAACCTCAACAAAACCATTTTTAGTTACTTGGGGGGCTCAGTTATAACCCCTCAAATATGTTACAATCCCAGTCTCGTGTCCCATCTGTCTAAACAACTTACTGGGGCTGGCACAAGTCAACAGAAAACTTTTAGGTGCTACACTGAACTCTCTTCCCTTGGTGTACAAATCTTAACAGTAATGGCTTCTAGAAATCCAAACATAGTCTATTGCAGTTGGAAAGAACAGTATAAATTATTTTTCTGAATTTTTGAAACCCCTGAGTGCCTTTGCACCCTTGAGTGCACATGCAGAGAAAGGAGTAACTGTTGTTTTGGAATATCCAAAATGGAATATCCTCATCCACATATGGCTAGAACATAAAAGCTATTATTTCATACAGAGAAAGAGGCAAAGTTCTTGCTGCTGCTTTCAAGCAAATCTTCTTTATTTTTAGATGATGGAGAAGTATTTGCTCCTGACACTTGAATATTAGTCACGGGCTTCAGCTCTCTTCAACTGTCTCCATTACAATACCTTCCCTCCTATTACCTGTAGACCCACTGATGCCCTGAGTAATCTGGAACCCCAGGGATGAGCCTCCCTCACTCTCCGTTCTAATGGAGCTGAAGAACTACACAGCCAGCAACAGCTCAAATAACACAGATCACCTTAACCTAAATCACCTTAGCAATGCACTGATAGGGACACGATAGGATGCAGAAAGTGAACAGAAAGATGAGTCAGAGCATTAGCCTGGGACCTGGGAGACCTGTTCTGCCAAGGACTTCCAAGTCAGTCCTAGGTAAATCACAGCATTTCTCAGAAACAAAGTTCCCCAGCTGTCAGTTCCCCTAGTATCAATGGAAATCATTGGTGTTCTTTCCCACAGAGGGCTAATAGTACAGATTACGCAATACTGAAGTTCAGTGGTCCTAAGAGTTGCAGTAAGTACCCCGAGTCAAACCATGGATTAGTATTGTTTGCCTAAATCACCCCAGCATGCTATGAGTATTGTAAAATAAAAACTATTTTTCAAACTCACTGATGCCAATTGAAAACAAACAAACAAAAATAAGCAAAAAACCCCACCCTAATGACTGGAGCAGGCTTTGGAAAAAAGACAATATTAATTAAAATATATATGCACATCTAGAGTTCTTTGAACTACTTTGATCTGGAAAGTAGGTTGTAGGGCTCTTATTGTCAAGCTTTTTAATGAGGCTTTAATAGTTCACAAAAATAGCAGAAACTACAAATACAAAAAATACTTGTAACTCTTAGTACATCCAGTACTAATATATTCCAATTTATATATAAGATACTGATTTAATGAACTTTAGAACAATGTAATGCTTATTAGTCTGATAGCCTGTCCAAGAATTATCTAGAGTAAAAATAGCTCAAATGTCATCAATAAACAATAAAGCGGGTGACAGATAATCACTACAGCAAAGTCTATACACAAAGAAAAGTGAAAAGATAAGACATGAAGAAAATTATGGTAATATTACACACCTGTGTCTTTATGGGTATAATGAAAACAATAGGCTGAAATACCAACTTGATTGACAGAGGAAAATTAGAATATAAGAGTGATCATAAAAGATACATCTTACATGGGAAATAAGGAAACATTTAGAGTATCAGATTTCAGGTATTAAGTTGCCAAGTAGAAAGCTTATTTAGAAACACAGAATAAAGGTAGTAATTAAAATAACATTTGAAAGTATATTTTTCTGAACTGTTGTAACAAAAAAAGCATAATTTACTTGCACTGAATATTTTTTACAATGCAGAAGTCAGATTCGTGCCACACTGAATTTATTCACTATCTTTTTTAACATAGACTTATACATTTTCCATGAAGATAAGTTATTTAAATACCACCCCAAGATGCAAAGTTGGCTCCATGACTACAAAGATTTTTTTTTAAGAGTGTGAAATAATTCATTAACATATTCATGAGGGAGTAAAATAACTGCAGATTTCAGGTGAAGCACTAGCATAAGTATCACCAGCGCTAAGTTGCAACAAAAGGTGCTAAAACCTGTGAATGTGATTGCTATAGCACCACTAAGACTTATGCCAAAACAGGCAAGTGTTCATATAAGCCCCCAGGAGCTTTACAGCAGAGTGGAAATCTGGTTTCAGTAAGGACACTGGCTCAAAGAAGCCACCATAAGGGCAAAGTACTGAGGAAGAAGTGAGGGAAAAAGAACAAAGTGGGAGTTTCCAGCCAGGGAGTAATGTTCTGGCAAATGAGAAGAAAAAGTTGGTTGCAAACTAAATAGAAACTTCTTGATTTGCAGCCATTTCCTCCAATCCTACCTTTTAAAACCGACTATGACATTCATTTATCACAAATATATGTGACCAAGCATTGTAGATGCTAGCTGGAAAGACAGTGTTCTACAGCATGCTGTACGGCATTTTCCACAATGGAGACATGGCATCCAGATTAATAGTGTGGGAAAGAACAGTGGGAGCAATCACTACATTAGGAACCCATCTGATTTATCCCTATTCCTTTAACTGTTTTTTCCCCACATTTAGAAAACAATCATTGCAGCTACACTCTGTCAGTCTTGTTACTGTCTAACATCCTGGCTCTTGAGCAAGAAAATTTTGGAGTATTACAATTTGGTTAGTTTTGAGCAGAGAATAGGATTAAGTGATTATTCTCTTTTCTTTGCAAATATATCCTCTCAATTTTGTTGTTATTGTTAACATCTCTCTCCATGACTGTACATGTGCTTTGTCGTTAATGGAGTTTTGTTGGCTTGCCTATAGTGTCTTCATCTTCTATTAAAAAGATGTAAAAAGAAATCAGCCTATTAGCTGAACCACAATAGTACTGACTTTGGAACAGTAATACAGAACAATTAATACAGAACACAGAATACAAAACATTTCCACTATATTTTTAAAATAAACTGATTGCAGTTTTCCAGGGAGCACAGATAAGAGTAGCTATTTAAGAGATGCTTCCATCATCACCCTCAGGACTGTTGATTCAAGACAACTGAATTTCTTGATTAGTTGTTTTCAGGTTGTTTTTAAGCTTTTTTTTATTAACTATCTACCTCAAACCCACATGTGTGCGCGGAATAAGCAGCTCAGCACACACCTCATGCGTACTCCCTTTCCACATGACATTCACTGTCTTGTACTCTGTCCGTCTCAACATGGTGCAACTGAAGAAAGACAGATCTGTCCAAGGTAATATCCTCCACATCATGAGAGTCAAACTTGCTTCCAACTCTCACGTGTGAATTTGCACATCATCTGACATTTACTTGTGTTTGATCTCATTGGTCCTTGTCTCCCTCCAGTGGCGAGAGCATCAGACCTCTCTATGCTTTAAACAAGATGCACAGCCACCCTGTAACTAAACTATACAGCTGAGCCTTCCTCAAACTTTTTGTTCCCCAAATAAATGAGGAATCCCAGGAATACTCATTATTTTTCCTCCAAGCATGTAACTGCACGTGATTTTAATACTAATTCCTTCCCATATCCAATTCAACACTATTCAGTCAAGGTCAATCCTGTAGGACAGTCTCCTCTTATGTAGTTCCAACTTCAAGCCATTAGCAAATTTCATTAGCACATTCTTGGTTTTATCCTACTTTTTGGTAATTAGCAAAAATAATAAATAAGATCAATGTCAAAACCAGTCCCTGAGGAACTCTACTGATAACCTCCCTCCAGCCTTAAAGCTTCTTTCAACACAGTTTCTTGTTATCTCTTTTAGTCACTCCCAACAAACCATTTGTACTAACCACCCTCTCCCCCAGCTTAGACAGAACTTTTCCCAGGTAGCACCACATGGAGTGGTCTGCTGACGCTGGGACAGACTCAATCTTTCCTTCGCTCAGAAGGCAAATGACACGGCTGCGAAAGACACAGAGGGTACATCGCAAGAGGTGTTGTCAGGGAGAAAATTAGAAAGCCATCATACCTGGCCCTGGTGGGAACTTATCTGGAAGGTTATGTACAGCTTTTCCATTTAACCAAAGAAAGCCCAGAAGGAGAACAAAAAGATACTCATGAAACCTAACTGGAAGGACTTGCTTTTATAGCTTAGCAAAATGAAGGCATCTCAACAGTAAATGCCAGAGTCTGGGGAGGAAGAAAACTGATTAAGCAAAAGAATAGTGACTAGGAATGCCCATGGACATATTCTGTCTGGAATTCAGAAAAGCTTCGCATCATGAGAGGAATAACATTTGTGAAGACTTGTAGATAGGAAGAGGGAGTCTAGAAACATTTCATTTTAAACAGTTTCATGTGCCAACTTCATTGTCTCCAGTGCAAGTCAGGAGAATGAGAGCCACATCCACCCTCAGCATTTTCCAAAACCATCACTCACCAAATCATTTATACAAGAGTAATGTGCAACTTGGTTCCCATTCAAGCCAACAAGTATTGAAGGCACCAGATATTTTACCTGCATAAGCATTCCTAGGTCATTGCTGCCTTTAGCTCTTCACTTTCATCTCTGTCTGTAGAGCTTCTCAAACCAGCTGAAGTCTCTCCTTGTCCAACCAGGACATGCTCAGAATTTACTTACAATACTCTCAACAATGTACTACAGCTCAGGTTGATCGTGAGTGTAAATTGGTGCCTAGATAATGAGTGCCAGAGCTACTTTGTTCATTTTCGCATCTCTCTCTGCGCACAAGTCTCAATAGGAATTTTAGCCCACAGGGGATGGCAAGACATAGTGGTTTGGTATTTTACTGCAGATAGGACAATGAAGGAGGGGGAGAAAAGATAGGGAGGAGGCTGAAGTGGGGTGTGAGGGCTATATCAGGCTGTCAAAGCCTATTATATTGTTGTTTGCATGAATCAATATTTTATTTAAAGCTAAAAGATCTCCTAACTGCTGTGAAGAACCAGGTGGTTTAAAATCAGTATTACCTTCGACATTTATGAGCACTATTGACAGGCACACTTAGTTTTGGGGAAGTTTTTTTTATTATTGTTTTAATATAATTTTGGGAAGATGGCTCTTTATGATATATCTCTAATTCCCCTCTCACCCCCCCACATTTATCCTATTCAATAGACTGCAGCATCAATTCAATCACTCAAAAATAACATGCTAAAGTTATTTACTCAACACCACTGTAAACATTCTATTGTTATTGTTCTACTGACCTTTACTCTACCCTTGCCTTTTTTTCCAATAATGACATACAAAAAAGGGAGAAAGGGTGATGTTTAGTCTGTGTCAGTACGCCCAGCTGTGACCCCCTTCTGTACACCAAAATCTATATTGACACTCAGGTACAGCTATCATCAGCACAATGAATTTGGTGAGCCCTAAAATGGAAGCATGCAGCATTTCAACAAGTATATATTCCTACACACGCTTCACAACCCCCCCCTGCTTGAATGAAAGTGAACTAACATACAGATCTGGGAACAAAACAGGTTTTCCATAACACATATGAAAAAATGCCATTACTCAGGTTTCATATGAAATCGTCTATCGAAAAACAAATCATGAAGGAAAAAAAACCCAACAGCCTACTCATCCTTCCGAAACAGATGACTTGACCTGCTCACTGGTTAGCACACTCACTCAGGATGTGGGTCAGCCATGTTGAAATCCCTGCCTTACCTGCCTCAGCAGAAGCTCAGTGTTCAAGGAAGCATCCTAACTATCAGGCAACAGGCTGACCAAAACAACTCTGGGAATATTTAGTTCTTTACATGAACATAGAGAACACCCACAACTGAACAGCCAACAAGAGCACTTATCTCAGTTGTGCGTGGTAACAGTTCAAATTGGTGCCCGAGTGAAGGCTAGAAGAGTGTGTTTAATGACTGGGCTATTGACTACTCTGCGCCTTCCTCGTTGTCACTTTGGCTGAAAAAAAAATTTCGTGGCAAGAGTTTTATTAGAATACCTCTAAAGGTATCATTTTCCAATGGAAGTTACAGTTCACACAACTCTTGTGGACCAAATCCATTCATTTATACAGAAAAAAACAGCTACAATGCTAAAGTAAAACTGCCATCTAAATATTGCCAACAGACTATTGTTGTAATAATAGTGAGTACCTAAAACCATCTCAGAGATTGCATGTGGACATTATTCACAACACCTTTTAGTCTGCATATGACTAAAGAGACAGTTCTGCTTTAATTTGGGAGCCCAGCCTTGAATGCGGTAACATCACTCTAAATATAACAAATGTATCACAAACTACAAGAGAAAGTCCATCAGTAGCTAATTCACAGACATACAGAGCTAAAATAAAGTAGCGCTTGATAGGTCAGCCTTATGTAAGAAGACACTTGAGATTAACAGCACTTGTGAGAAAACAAGGGACATGAATTCTGGAGTTACCTCTCACTTAACATAGACTTTTCAACATAGCCTATTTTTGCCTCAAGAAGCAAAACGAAAGCATCTAGGCAATACATATATATATTTGCCATGGTATGAAGGAATACTTTCATAGGTAAACACTGACACCTGGGTTACTGTGCAAGAGTAGCTCCCTGTCTTAAAAGCACTGAAGCAACATAAAACTGGAGAAGGCTGGGGGAACGGCTGGTCATGTGCCACAAAACTTACTTGCTTAAATCCAGCAAGTGTAAGCTGTTTGATATGAGCAAGCAACAGCTCCTCGTAAAGAAAGATTTATTTGCTTTCCCCTCACAAGTGGAGAGTATCTGACTGCAAAACAACCAATTGTCTTCTCCATAAGCCAAATCAGGAGATTATCTAGAGAGATAAGCTAGACAAATTTGAATACTAGTTTTTTGTTTAAATACACAAGACGACAAGCCAGGGGACATCGCTACACAGGAGGAACTAAGTCAGTTTAACTACTCAATCTATATTTGAATTAACACTTGGAAAATAGTTCCTTTCCTGTATTAGAAGGCTGAGTGAATTGGCAAGTATTTGCCCTGTTTGTTATTAAAGATCCATATGAAAGAATTAAATACACTACTGCAGTGCAGGAGCCAAGTAGTTCAACTACTTTTGCCCTCAATTTATAGTATACTTGGAAGAGTAGCAGTTTATTCCCCCTGCCTTTCTACCATAGTTAATCAGCCTTCCAAAAAAAAAAAAAAAAAAAAAAAAGAGTACTTACCCTGCTTTTTCCTCTCAAAGATTGATTGGAAAGGGACACAAAACAGAAATGCTACTGAAATATCAGGTTCTAATTTCTTACAAAATATTATTTAAAATGTTCTTTTAGTCTATGCATTTGTCACGTGGTGCAACATGTTCATGAGCAAAGCTTACAAAACGGAGCATAAGAAAAAACTTCCAACAACTTTCAAGAGAAATGGACTGATGAAGTTCTATTTGTCTCCTCTCCAAGACAAATTTTATTGGTGTTAGTGTCATGGAACAAAAGTAAGGAAGTTCATGGCTGAAAAAAATCTTTCTGCTTGGGAGCATGCTAGAGCAGATCTTGACTCAGTTCAAGGTCATTTCTCTTTCCACTTGTACACTTTCTGATGCATCATGCAAGGAAATCAATTTTTTGGTACTGGGACAGCAATGCAAAAAAGCAAAGGCTTGTTGAGTCCCATGTGACACTGTTTCATATTCCCTGGGTTTATAAAATGAGGATAATTAAATACATGAATCTCCCCAAGAGTATTGTGAATATTAATTAGCCAACAAATTTAGAGCACTTTGAGAATGACACAGTACTCTGTGTCAGTATTTACTGTTAGCTTTACACATACTGAAAAAATCCAAAAGATTATTTTTTTAGATTTATAGGAGAAAATGCATTAAGATGTTGGAATCCAAAGTAGTAAGCCTTTCTGTAATTCAACTTTTCAGAATTATTTCAGGAAACCAAAACTGTATCCTGTTAGTGCAGTCGTTATAAAAGACTGCAAGTCTTGAGCACAGAAAAGAAGTACAAGAGCTGTTAAAAATAGCGAGAGAAGTCAAATTAAGTCTGGAATAATAATTGTCAAACTTTTCTGGATCTATGCAGAAAAGCGAATTTGTCAGTTTTCTAAACAGAATAGCACACGTGATTCAAAAGAAATATAATTCAGCATATTCAATTCTGAAAAGAAAAAAAAGCTATAATAAATACTGTTCATTGACTTAAGATCATCCTGTGTGTGGAATGGCTATAAGCAGATCAGTCCTTTCAACTATTTCACTGTATAAAACACAGAATCACAGAACTGTAAAGGTAGGAAGGGCCCTTTGGAGATCATCTAGTCCAACCTCTCTGGCTTGGAAGGGTCAATAAGAACATGCCACTCAGGGCTATGTCTTGATTCTGAGTAACTCCACGCACAGAGATGCCACAGCCTCCCTCCCTGGGCAATCTATCAGTCACTCCACCCAGCTTCTATCTTCTTTTCTGTGATGTTTTTAGAAATGGCTTCCAGGAGAATTTTCTGCATCTCTCTCCCAGGGATCAAGGTAAGGGTGACTGGCCTGTAGTTTGCTAGATCCTCTTGCTTTGCCCTTCTTGAAGATGGCATCCACAGGAACTTCTTCTCTAACTCCATGACCTTTCAAAGGCAATCAAGAGTAGCCTCATAAGGACATGGGCCAGCCCCCTCAGCACTCATGGGTGTATTCCCATCTACTTGTGTATGTCCAGTTTAAGTGTTCCCTAACCTGATCCTCCTTCGCCAAGGATAAGTCTTCCTTGCTCCAGGGTTTCCCAGGAGTCTCAGGGGGCTCAGACTCCTGAGGGCAGATCTTCCCAGTAAAGACCAAGGCAAAGAAGGCCTTTTCCATACTCTCTTTCATCAGGACACCCCATTCAGTACCAGGCCCACATTTTCCCCATTTTTCCTTTTGCTTCCAATGCATTTGCAGAAGCCTTTTTCATTCCCTTTCACATCACTTGCCAGAATCAACTCCATGGAGACTTTGGCTTTCCTGATCTCATTTCTGCACACTCAGACAGTATTTTTGTATTCCTCCTGGGTCAACTGACTACATGCATTGTATTCTTATTTTATATATTTGAGTTCTGTCAGGAGCTTCTTCGTCATCCATGCAGGCCTTCTGCCACCCTTGTTTATTTTCCTAAAAATCAGAATGGGTCGTTGTTGAGCTTGGAGCAGGTCATTCTTGAAAGTAATCCCGGTCTCCTGGATCCCTCTTCGTTCCAGGACTGTATTCCATGGGATCCTTTCAAGAAGGTCCAAAATCAGCTCCAATCCTAAGACTGTAACCCTGCTATTTGCGTTGATCTTTCCTCTCAGGATCCTCAAGTCCACCATCTCAAGGTCACTGCAGCCAAGACCACTCCTGACCTTCACATTCCCGACCAGTTCTTCCTTGCTTGTAAGTATCAGGTCCCCAGAGCATCTTCCTTCATTGGTTCCTCAACCACCTGTGCCAGCAAGTTATTATCAATGCACTCCAGAAAGAATTCGCCTGGATTGCTTGTGCCCTGCTGTATTGCCCCTCCAGCAAAGACGGGGTGTTTAAAGTCCTCCATGTGGACCACAGCCTATGAACATGAGGCTTCTGACAGATGTCAGAAGGGCTTATCAACATCTTCTTCCTGATCAAGCAGTTGTCAGCAAACACCCACCATATCATCCATGTTGGTCTACCTGCTATTTCTGACCTATAAGCTCTCTGCTAGCTCAGCATCCACACCAAGGCAGAGCTCCGCGTGCTCCTGCTACTTTCTCACATAAAGGGCAACTTCCCCTCTCCTCACTGTCCTGATTTGTCCTTCCTAAACAGCCTGTATCATTCCATGGCAACTCATTAGCTGTTTGAGCTATCCCACCATGTCTCTCTGATGCCACTGAGATTGTAGCCCTGCAAATACAGATGGACACCATTTCCCATACCGTAAGCATTACTGCACAGGCACTTCAGAGAGGTACCCTAGTCGTGCTGGTTTCCCAGTAAAGGTATGAAAGTTTCCTCCATCATGCTGTCTTCTTACCGCTCCCTTATTTGTATGCATACACTTGAGATGAGCCCATTTCATCCCCACTGGGTCAATTATAAGGTCTCTCTTGTCCTCACTTGTTCATGGGTTGACATCTCCCTTTCCTGTAATTCCTAGTTTAAAGCTGTCCTTACTAGGTGAGCCATCCTGTTGGCAAACATACCTTTTTCCCACTTGGTCCCCCTATAAAGAGAAGGTGGATGCCTTCTCTTTATAACATTCCTTGGTCTTCACAGAGGGTCCCATGGTTGAGAAAGTGTATCACGCTTAAAGCACATCCTATGAAAGAAGTGTCCCCCTGCATTCAGCCATTCCACAACATACACGCATTTCTTGGGGAAATAACAAATATCAGTTCCCCCTACAGAAGGGGGAAATTTTTTTGCAGAGACCCGTCTCTAAGAAATTGTATTTGGAGCGTTGTCTTCAAATTTTGACAATAGATGAGTTGTTATTGATTTAACTTCATTGTGATCCATTCCATCTCTACCACAACTCTGTTCTTTCACAGAACCTCATCCTTGACTTGGGAAACCTGAAGCTTCAAATTTAATGGTTAAACGGTTTCTTCAACATTTATGGAAAGTAAATTCAAGAAATCCAGGAGCCTAAACAGCTAGAGAAAACTGATATATAAAATACAAGCAAAAGCTACAGATTTTCTTTAAGAGTCTGCTTTCGGAGCACTCATCCTCTGCCCTCAAAGTACCTCAGAATAAATACTCTGCTGTAGTATTTCCAAAACCATCCCAGAGATCTATAATTGTACTTCTTTTCAGAGACAGATCATTCAGTCATGTTGATTTTTAATAAAATTCAGACTCTTAAATAATTCTCAAAAATAGGGCTAAGATAGTTTTTCAATTCTTATCTTTTAATGCTAGAAGAGACCGAGGACTTGAGTCATTCAGCAGTCATAAGTCTAATTGAGAATATACTATTCACAACAAGAAGGTTTGGACCTTGAAATTAACAGGTCAAAGCTGGACAGTGACCAAACCACCAACACAGAATTACAGTTCAACAGTTCCTTAGTCCCACAGCCAAGAAATCCCCTAATTCTGTATTTCAGTGAATATCCATTTGACTCCCTTGTCTTACTTCAGGATTCTTCCTCATTACATTTGCCCCTCGATATTATTGCACCTGCACACCAGGATCTATTTTTGCAAATGCCAAGCCAATTATTTCTTTTTCTAGGATTGCCTTTCAGAAATCAGGATTCAATAAAATTACACACATAATAAAAGGGATGGGTGGAGGGAAGTCCCTTAGCAAGCCATTTTCCAACCAAAGATTTAATATCAGTTGAGTAATAACAGCCAATTACAATTTGGAGACACTAAGCCCTTAACTTAAGCTGCTCAACATTGAGTAAAATAGTATACAATCTCAACCACTAACCAACGTGCCACTACCAGCCATTCCCATACAAACAGCTAGATCACTACATGCCTTTTAAAAGAAAACACTTGACAATAATTTTATGATTCACAATATTCAAGGCCTTAAGGTCCATAAATAGAACAAGTAATTTTTAAAAAAACCTTCCTATGTTGCAGCAAGAAAAATATGTCATTTTGAACTTTAGTAATGTCAGCAACAGTGTTGTGTGCTGAATAGGAGCCTGATTGGAGAATGTTCTAAGAAGAAAACCAGGTTGATTTAATCTTTCTATGCCAGGTGTTGGATTTTTTCAGCACAATATACACAGTGGGTAACTGACACAATGAAATCTCCAGCTTCAAGGAGTTCAATACATTTCAAGTTGTTTTTTGTGTCAAAGGGCTTCATTTATACAAGCTGTGTTGGCTAGAAATTGTGAAGTTAGAATTGTATTTTGAGCCCACTGGAAATTTCTAAATGCATTTCTTTTTAATTGAATGACACTTCATTCCAATGGGATAGTCACAAAGCTTCATTAAGTAGCATGCTTTTTTCCTCTGCATCTGCTATAGTAAGGTCCTTAAACAATCTTTTAACCTGAGTATCTGTCTTAAGAACACTAATTGAGAAGGGTTGTTTGTCTGGAAATTTTAATGCGTAATGTGGAGCCCTGTAGCCCCTATCAGCACCCATCTCTGTTGCGCTAAGCATCAGCTAAGACATCTTTGCATAAGATTTCCTGAAAAGAAATAATCATACACACACTGGATAACACATGTGTAGCACAGTATAGTGCATTAGTTGTAACAGAAATCCTGCAGATGTAAATACAAGTGATTTGCACATCTGGAAATCCACCACAGAAGTCCACAATACTCAGATTCTATTATCCACCACTTCCAGTTGGAAAAAGATAGAATACCCAGAGATATGATAACCCCAAATAAGGTTATAGGTCACAGTATTTTTCTTTGACAACTAGTCTTTAGCTTCATGGGATGAATTTGCTATGAAAAATTATATCTGCAGCAGAACTGTATAGAGACTTCAATGTAGAGGTATACGGTAGATTAATAGTTTATTAATATTAAACAATATACTTTGGGGGTTGCCTTCGTGTTTATAGCCTTCTAAAAAGATGTTTTTCGAACAACTTTTGTTGTTAAAATACCAAAAATATTGCACCAGGAACATAAATTTTAAATTCTTATTTAATACTTTATTTCTGCTTAACAGTGCAGAAGAGCTCAACATAATTAGGTGACAATTAGAAGCTGTACCTTGTCTGAAGTAGCTTCAGAACATTCATTCCATAAAACACTATCAGAAAATTGCTATGACCGAAGGCCCAAAAGCCAAGAGCTAGTTAAAGCTCACACCCCAACCTCTTGTAAAAAAAGCTTTGTTTCATGATAGCTTGTTTTCAGTGATCTTTGTCTCTGGAACAGCCTAACAGCTGTGAGGCTTCTTTTTCTAAATGAAAGCTGAGTTTTCAAGGACATGACAATAATGAAACACTGAAGCCAGGTGTAAAAAGCAAAATTTGGATTTTTCCATTTGTGACAGGAATGAAAACAGGACATAGGTATGCCCATCAAAAAAAAAATGTCTCAACTAAGTTTTGCAGAGGTGGACTCCATTGTTTCATCCCCTCATTTTACAACATTAAATTTAAGCAGCTGGTGATTTTGATTGATTACTGAACTATCTTCCAGAAAAAACTTCCTTTCAGGTCCCAGTGTGGTCTTTTACCTGCCCTCGTTTCCTCTTGCACAGGAAGTGTTCTAGTGCAGTTGGAAGATGGTGTATTTTCAACAGAAAACTCTCAACTTTCTTAGAAAGAAAATGTCCATTTGCTTCCCTGAAAAATATAAGCTTTTTTGTTGTTGTTTGTCAGTACTGGAGATGACAAATCTATGTGAGAATGGATTAGGTTGTTTTGTAGGTCATAGAACAAAGTTACCAATTTGTTGATCAGCTGCTTGAGGGATGACTTCCATTGTTCCTCAAGACATTGAAGAGATCTCAGATGGACATTCAGATATTGACCTCAATAGATCAGCATTAAAAAATGTTTGCAAAATCTGGGGGGTGAAGTACCAAGAATATGCTGTTTTGGGTTTTGTTTTGGGGTAGGTTAAGTTTTCAGGGTATTTTATTATTATTATTTGTGTTTTATATTCCCCTTTAAGTATACACTTGCAGCAATTCCTGAAAACTTTGCATTAAGACAAAGAACAGAATTCCAAGACAACTTAGGTTAAAATAATCAGTCTTTATAGTACAAAAGAATACCCAGGGGACCTTGGGGCTATGAAAGCCTTGAACAGCTACACAGAGGTACATAACTACTGACACAAAACAAAACACACCCAGCTGAATGACTTACTACAAATGTAGAGCTTTTACAAGAACCCAGCTATCTCAGCAAAAGTCAAGCTATTTATCAATTCCATACAGTTCTATACAAACAAAAGATTAAAAAAAAAAAGTATAGAATTAATGGTGATGATGGGAAGGAACTTATATTCTTTCTTGCTGCTAGTCCCATTTTATTTTAGGGAGAACTTGCTGTAAAGGAAACTCCGGAGGATTATATTTTGTTTCCAGGCCATTTGTTGCAAACTAGCTGATTAAATAAGAAACTATTACTCACAGATTTAAAAAAGTGTTCAAATAGAATTTAGGTATGCAGATGTACATTAACAATGCTATAAAGAGACATACAAACAATGACATTTAGAGATACTCCCCTTTTAAAGAACAGAAATAAAAGAAGAACATTAAATTAAAAATGAAACCACAACATTTTTAGCCTGTGGAAGCAGCACAGTTAGGGTTGTACCCATTCCCATACATGCAGCAAGTCACAAGCATCCGCACTTGCTTGTGTGCACAAACACACTACAACACTGCCATACAGGCACAGGGTATCGCTGGTTACGTCCAAGAGAACTGGCGTATCTTCATGTCTGCCAAAGATCGCAGTAAGTCGTGAATAGAGATTTGTCTGCTGTCCGAGGCAGTGAGGAGCTACATGTCTGTGGTCAATATAGCATGAAACTCAAACTAATAAGGCCTAATGAGGAAGAGGCCTGTTGCTATGGATTGCTTCTCAGGCAGAGATAAACTTGTGGGTTTTGCCTGTCATCCAGAGCAGATTGTTCCTAAGTCAGATGCAAGCAAGATCAAAATCAAAAGATGCGACAAATTTTCTGACTGATCTTTATTCCGTCATAAAACTGCAATTTGTCAAACACTAACGTTTCATTTCACAGAAACGCTGTCTTTTAACAGAAGACAGGCAGAGAGGCAGGGCTGGAAATCTGCCTGTTTTGTAAGTATTTACCTGACTCCTCAGCAATAAGGAGCTGGATGAGAGGACTTGCAGGCTTCAGAGCCACCTGAGCTCCCAGCTGCCTGACTCCAGCCTGTGACTCCCAGGACAGCCTCCCACTCACCAGGGAACCCCGGGAGCACACGAAGCTGCTGAACAAAACCAATGTAATCCTTTTAGTTTTACTAGCAACACTCACTGATAAACAGCAGCAAAACCGTCAACCCCCATCAGCTTCGCACAGCAGCAGTCAGGGACCCCGGGGAGCACACCGAGTTTCATAAGCAAAACATTGTGATATTTTAATTGCATGTTCTGGGGGAGGGGGACAGCTTTTCATCCCAGTTTAGAATTGTCACTGTTTTGGGATGAAAACTGGTGAATAAACATTTGGCTTCAAGGCCAGCTCTGCCAGAACCAAGTGAATCACTCCTATTTGGATACCTCATGATTTCTGATAAACTACAGTGCTGTTTTCCTGCAGGTTACTAGTCTGAACCAGCACAGGGGTAAATTATGATCCTTTCTCTGAGTGTGTCCTTCCTACCACGAAAAAGGAACTAGCTAAGAGATATAAATCCATATCACATTCAGGGTTTCACCAATATAAATATTTCAACCAGAGGAAGAAGCCTCATCAGTACACAAACTTTTCATAGAAACAGTGGTTAGATATGATCTGATAAAGCCTAAAAAGTATTTAATCAAACAGATAATTCAGTCCCTGTGCTGGATGAGCCAAGGGGAGCCAGCTGCAGCTCATTACAACATCATTCCCTTACTCTGCAGGAGAATGCATGCTCTGTGGCAGCAGGACAACATCTTAATGCATCTTTGCTCAACAGCTAACCTTACACAGCCTTGATCTTGACTGCAGTTTCCAGCAAGAACAGATACCGTAGTCTTAAGAAAGGCCCCAAGCCATAGTAATTTAGTAATCCAGATACACACAGGAGGAAAGGTTACATCATTTTTGTAAACTTAAGGCTTTTGCAGGACTGGAAAAATACATTATGGAACCATTATGAGAGAAGAATTAGAATCTCATTTTTACTGTAGTTGTCTCTGTGTATGAATAATATCTCTTATGTCTTTCAAGAAACACAGGTTGATTTAAGACTGTTCTGAAGCAGCATATTAACATTGTATGTTGGCCTGCTCACTGGTACATTCAGTATCTGACTTAACCCAAGAGTGGCTCTGTGGAAAAACAGGCAAAAAAGAAAAGACGAAGACTAGCTATCCCACAGCTAATACAGACATGGCTTTTGTTTTACACAGTGCCTAGATTTGACTGTCACGGTCAAAGGCCTTGAGTGATCTTCTATTTAACTGGGGACAAAGACAGCAAGGTCTGTTCCCCCGAGCTGGAACAAATTGCAACCACAACTGAGTTAATCGTGGATTAAAAGCTACTCCATCTCACACGTGCTGGGGCTCCTCTGCAAAGTTATCTCAAGTATCTCAAGTCTCTAGCTCTCACCCCACCAGCTTCCTCACAAACCCTACGAACGCACAGAGATCATCTTCCAGAGACCTCCAGGTTGCCCAGTATCACACCCTAAGAGTGCACGTAAGACACTCACTTTGACTTTTCTTTCCAAGGTACTCAGATTTCAGTTATAGGAGACGTCAGCCTGAGACATTTCAGCATTAAATCTTTGCCAATTTTCTTTAAACCAATTTACAATGTTCTATGCAAGTTGTCCACAGAAAGGTACCACAGTTTTAGGTAATATGCATAAGGAGTTGCACATTTTGTTCCACAGAACTTGACAGCGATGCCGACAAGCTGCTGCCTTCAAGGGTCCAAGCCACAGCTCAGCCCATTTCGGAGCGTTGTCTCCCCCACGGTTTGGCAAAGCCCAGCAGCTACCGCTAGCCTGAACTCTGTGATAACAAGGTTTCCATCCATTTTGATAACATGGAATCTCTGCTGGCATTGTCAATACATAGCATAGGCAACTTTTTTTTCCCCCCACCTAAATTAACTGTAAACAGACAAATGTTTTGTGACGGCTGGCCTGGGAAGTTAGTTTAGCTGCTGCAAAGGTGAGGTTTACTTTTCCACCTTCAAAACTCTTTTCTCTGGAGAAAAATCGTGTTTCAATGAAGTCTTCCAGCAACATAGCAAAGAAACAGTTTCCAGAAAGATAACAACTCATTCAAGAACAAACTAAAAAATCCTAAGTGACCCACAAAGTATTTGAATACTTTTGGTCATAACCCTTATTAGTGTCCTTTCTTAAATAAAGGATGAAAGAGGTACTTTAGCCAGCTGTCCTTAAGGTTTAGTGCTGGGTGTGTTTCTTATGCTCTCCCTTCCCCTTCCTTGTTTTCTCTTACTGTGAAAAAATAAAGATAACACGAGGTATATCTGTTTGCTGCACTGGCAGGTCTCACAATTTAACTAAAAAAAAAAAGTGTTGTCTATTTATGGCAAACAGCATCTTGTAACAGATTTCAACACTAATGTTTAATAGGGTTTAACAAACACAAGTCAAATATCAAGTGGTTAAAGGGGAAATTATAAATAATTCGTAACCTCATTTCACTCTATGCCACTTTTTCCTATCCTTTCAAGTCATGCACAGCACACTGAGAGCTCCTTAAAGGAATAAAAGCATGCTACTCTTTTCCTTCAGTCTATTGCAAGATAAACAAACCATGACAAACAGGTCTTATCCCTGAAGTTTCCAGAAAAGACAAAACCAAAACTCACAAATAAAACAAGCACAACTAAAAATAAATAATAAATAAAATTCCAGCAAATGCAGACTTTGCCAAGTTTTATCACTGGGGTAGGGCGATGAGGAGATAACGGAAAGGCTTTCCCTTTTACACATATTTGGTGGGGTATTTTGTTTGGTTTTGGCTTTATATTTTATCCCCCAAATTATATGCAATTCAATCTATCAGCTGCCACAGGGAATTAGTCCTTTTACAGAAAAAAGATAAAGAATATGCTTTTTAATTACAGGACAGTTTCATTCCAGATGGCTCTGAAACATGGCTGCTACCATGAGAGCCTGCTTTTAATATGGAATATTATACTTTATATATAACAACAATACATACAACAACTTATTACATGTAACCATATAGAATGACATCATATATTGTTAAGACTTTGGAAGACTGAACTGGAACCTTAGCTCTACTGAGATCGCAGGCCGCTTCATACTGTCAGATATGGACAGTTTTCTAGTGCACACAATTACTGAACATTAACAAAACTACATCTCCCAGGCTACATTCAAAAGGAATTAAGTATTGTTGATGACTTTTACCAAAATGTTGGAATGAGAAACCATCAAAATTTTCTTAGCCAACATGGAAATGACTAACAGACACACATTCAGATAGATGTAATTCTTTCCAAGATGCTAGAAAATAGGTCCCTACTGATAAGTTTCTACATCCATATTTAGGCACCTAGTTAGTATGCCACTGTCAGAAAAATTAAATGCTCTGCAATACAGCTGAAATAAAAGCCTTTAGTATTGCAAGAACATCCCCCCTAAATGGGGGGGGGGGGGGGGGGGG